>JAHWFP010133545.1:0-44588 GCA_023313725.1 Lithobius niger
TTCTTGCATTTGTGGGGTACCACGTCTGTCAGAGACGACTTTGCTGTGTGTGTGGTGACTATGTAGCCGTCACATCTACATAGTCGTTCCACCACACACAAAGACCTGCGCCAGTTTTCAGATCTGCATTAAAGAATTCCGTATTAGCCGTATTCCGGACAGGGTGGGTAAAAATCGTGATTTGTTGTTTTTTTTTTAATTTAAAAAAAAAAGATTATTTTGATTTAAACCAGATTTTTTTTTATTTAAATAAGATTTTTTTTTTAAATTTAAATCAGTATTTTTGTTGCCCATGTTTTTCTGCTGCAATTCATGGATATAATTTGATTGCAGAGACAGTACCTAGAAAATGAATTTATAGTTTTGCTAAATTTTGATTTTTGATTTCGAACGCTGAGGTCACTTTTAATATTACATGCGGCACAAATTTAAATATATAGCAGACCATAATGTATGACACTGGTACAAAAGAACGGCTTCAACTTCATGATGATTGTTGGTTAGTCGTCAGTCAAGACACTGCCATATGACTGATTTGTTTTTTTGTTCTTTTTTTGTTCAGTGCTTTCAGCAAAAACGAAATTTTTTTCATTGAGTGTTCCCGGATGGTTGTTGTTTTTGTTTGTTTGAACATATCCAAATAATTAAAGCAACCTATCCATATCCGCAGTAGAAGATGTCGCCGTACTCAGTTGTTCGTCGACACTGATCATAAGAGAAACTAAAAATTAAACCGAAAATGTTATAGAATGTAAATAATTGCAATATTTAAAGAAAGGGTAAATTATCGATTTAAATCTTGATTATTATTGATACACATCATTTGATTAAATCAATGATTTAAATCGAAATGATTAACGTTAATCAAAACCATTTGACTTAAATCGCAATTAAATCGCTGATTTAAATGGGCTTGATTTAAATCGAACCACCCTGATTCAGGAACTATTAATTTTCACATTGGAGAGATGACTCAGATGACAGGAGGTAGGGTTGGGGAGGGGGGCGGGGTACGTGATATTCGGGAGTTCGTTGGTTCGAACCCCGATCACGTCTTTTCAGTGAAGTATAAGTGCATAATATAAAAGCTTAATGAATCTTACACCATTTAGTGATGGTTTACTTGAGTAAAAAAAAACACAACAGCACAACAACGTAAACCATACACTTTTTTTTTCAATCCGTCCTTTTCGAGAGTGCTTGAACTGCTTAAAGAGACATTCCGTCTCTTCAACTCACAACGGGTAACAGTCGTATTTCGATTGCCTATGCTTTGAATACTATACGAAACATACACTCGTAACGGGAAGTCTGGACTTAGATTTTGGCAGAATGAGCTTTGAAGAGGGGGTTTTGGCGAATTTAAATGTGAGAGTTATAAACTGGTAATTGGAACTGTTGTTGTTTGACGCGCACCTAGAGTTAGCCGTAACGCCAGAAGGAGAAATCAGCTTTTTTGTTCACAAAAGAGTAAAAAAAACAGCAAAAACACGATGGGACCTGCCCTTACCATGCACCTTATATGGTTATGGCCATGGATACCACCAGATAAGGTGGTAAGGACTGGTCCCTCCGTGTTTTTTTTTATTTTTTTTATTTTTGTACTTATTTTGTGAACAAGGCACCAAATAACAGTACTGAAAATTAAAATCAAACTGTGCTTTTACGTTCACGTGAGTTATTGCCCAGTCAGGGAGAAAATTTTGTCGTTGTCATGCGGTTAGTTTATTGACTGAATTTATGCACCATTGGTTTTCAACCGCTATAACTGAAAGAAGTGCGGTGTCTACTTTTAGGTGTAGATTCACGTATCGAGTCTTTTACTTATACAATAATCTCTCATTAATTTCCCTGAATAATTATTATTAATGTTTGATTAATGATCTCCGATTAAGATATTCAGACGTAAATAGGAATGGATGTCTGAGTCAAAATGCCAGAAACTCCATGTCCAATTTTATTGATATAAGAACTTAAATCCAAACATATAGCATTATAGACTGCATGTGAAAAATTTGAAATGAATCGGTTCAAACGTTTTCTTGGATACCAGACAGACGCGAGCACCGGATGAGAACCTCCTTTGCTCCTTTGCACTTACGTTTCGTCGGAGTGGCATGACCAGGATTCGAACTGGCAACCCAATTCGTCCAAAACGTAAGTACATAAATGTGGCTTACTGCACTACGTTATTTCTAGTGTACGATTTTCACTGTTTGGCTTATTTTCTTCTTTCGTTTACATATGCAGCAACTTGTGCATATTTACTTAAAACTTCATCTGTCTTTATTAATAAAACGTGTCCTTAAGTGGATCCGCGATAAAGCTAATGAGTTTTGGATGGCCGCTTTGAAGAATGTGACTTCTCCCAACTGGCTGGGCCGCGTGCTCCACCTCCCCCCTCTGTGTTTTTTTTGCAGCATCTACCTAAAGAATTAAAGCAATCCCATCTTTTGAAAGATGGCTGCTGGAGTTTTCGCTACGGCTGTCCTTAAATCGATTTTTACAGTGGCGCTTTGAAAGCGATAAAATCTTTCATACCAGCGCATCACAATTAAATTGCGTGAACAGCTCTGCATTATTTCACAAAAGAAACGAAAGTGCATTGTCCTTGCGCATTTGTCCGTATATCTCTTCATCGTAGATGGTTCTCGTCCGAGAAGAGTTACGGGGAGGGAAAAAAAATGTATGCATTCGGGAAAGAAAAACGCGAACGAATGCGATTAAATTATAACCTGTCATATAGGTTTGATCTGGTTCTAATGAACTGCTGACCGGCGAATGGAGTTTTCCAAAAAAAAAAAAAGTTAATGACGGTTGAAAACCCTCAAACACAGGACGACGACTACGGGAAGGAGGGGAACATTACAAAAAAAAAGTTGCATCTGGATTTTCCTCCCGGAGTTTTACTAGTTTTTTTTTTTATGTACATATATTTTTTTCCCTCTCTGACTTAACATTCCCATCACATAACATAACACACAACACGTATTAATTTAAGCATATGGAGGACTGCGAAATGAATTGAGACAAAAATTGATCTTAAAAAAAAAAACAGAAGAAGCTACTTAAAGCACTAACGAAGCCAACTGACATACAGCTAATTTTTCCTCGTACGAACTCATGCATAACGTATACACCGTGTTCCTTGTTATTATTATTATTTTTTTCTATTCTCTTTTTTTTTTTTACCATTTATTTCCCAACGTCGACTGCACTCACGAACGAAGCGCGGGTCGTTGTGCTCAACTCCGGGTAGTCTCTAGGACATCAGTTTAATTTATGAACGTTCCGAAACCAGAAGAATAACTCTCCATTACCGGCACCTCCAAGTCCGTAGTTTCGATACTTGATTACATCACCGGGCTTTGTGCATATCGTTATCATTTTAAATTGGGTAATACTTCAACTTAACGAGTTTCAAGTTCCGAGGATGCGAAATATTCATGCTTGAATAAATAAATGGGTTAATGAAGTATAGTACCTACTTTTTTCTTTTTACAAAACGTACGCTCGAATTTAAACGATGCTCGAAAGTCACTTTCGTTGATTAAAAAGGTGGCAATTTTAACCGTCGATGAAACAAGTGCAGCAACACGCGTTTAATAATTAGGTAACGCCCACAATGTGTTCTTCGGGCACGAACATTAATATAAATGTCACAAAAGGAGTTCAATCGTTTTTAAGCGAAGCTATTTAATAGCAATTTATTACTGGTTCTAGATTTTAGCAGGGTGTTTGATGGTCTGTCGAAGACCTCGATAAAAGTAATAGATTATTTCCGAACGTATAGCTTCGCTTTATGTGAAAGATTAATTTTTTTAAATATTTTTTTACAGTTACATGGGAAACACCCACTAACAATGACCTGAATTTCAGTACTAAAATTAGCTATTACCGTATTTTTTATTAGTAATGCGAATCGTCTAACTGGAAAGCAGCATAATTAGTGTACAATATAACATTATAACGGAAAACAGTCTCGATATTCGTGTAATGGAAAATCGTCTAACGTCCCTGCCTCGCTCGCGCTGTCGCGCTCGCCGCAGCTATACATATAAGATTAGATACCGCAGCCATGTTATCGTCCAGTTAGGCGATTATCATTATACTATGTTACCCATTACACGATACTGGGTTTAGATGATTTTCCAGATTTTTTATTTAGGCAGATATTAGGATATAATTATCCCATTAGACGATTTTCCAGTTAGACTTTCGTCCAATACCCCATTTGTGGATTTAAGTTCGTAGGCAAAAAAATTAGGCTAGGGGTTCCGGTGTTTTTGAATCTCAAATAAACAAAATTAATCGAACAAATAATAATAATAATAAAAAAAAAAAACTACAGCAGGAAAATCAGAAAAATTAATCAGGAATTAATGTACAATAACTAAAAAAAAAAAACTTGACAAAAAAAATCTAGAATCACACATGTTTTACTTCTATTGTATAATTCAACCCAGTCCGAACCACCTTCACGTTTTTTTTTTTTACTCTCATCTATGCTGTATGAAGAATCATCATCGACATTTTGCACCAAAACGCAGAAATCTTACGCAGTGATTCTGGTTGTCCTCTGAGAAACTCTGCTTAAAATGCGTCTCGTTTCCTTACATCAGTTCAAAATTCTGTTTATTTAAAGGTACATTCCTCCCATTTGTATTTCCTGTTTTTCTCAGTTTTGCAACATTACTTCAAGCGCGTGTCAACGTTGCAAAGGCATTCATTTTCCTATTCCCCTCGTGAGAAACGGCTTTGCTACATTCACTGCAACCTTTGTAACTGTTGCAAGAGCTATTTCACGCAAGATGCTCGAATATAGTGAGAAGGTATGTCCTTTTAACGCTTCAGGTCAGAAACTGCAAGTGCACGCAAGGGTTTAAAGTGATTTGGCGTGCTTATAGATCTACAGAGACAAGGCCAACGCCATTGTGTCTAGATCGACGGCGTCAAACGTTAGAAAATTATCCTTTTCTCTACCGCCTATTAAAGGAACGGTAGTGTGCCTAGTATAGTGTTAAGTGACGAGTAGAGTGCAAGTAGCACTCTACATTTGAGTAACTGGATTTGACACGCTGGCAATTTGCTATACTAAAACACTTCAACACGAGTCTTGGAATTTAAACGAATTTTTTTTTTTGGTCTGTTAAATAGTGTAAAATTCTTCATAAGAGTGGATCGCACTCGTTGTTTTTGCATTTTAACCAATTCAGGAAGAGGAACCCTAATACAAAGTGAATATCGACGAAAATTTTAGCAGCTAATTCTGTAGTAAGTCCTATTTTTTAAAAGAACAAAACTACAATTACCACAGCTGCATTTTTACTTTGCGTGCCCCATTTATACCACTTGTTAATAAAGAATAAAAAAAAGTAAATAGTACGAAAACAAGTCTTCTTCAAAGCAGCAAAATACAAATCAAGATTCTATGGCTGCGAGTTAATATTTTGTCCTGCGCTCACATAAACGAGTTTTCTCGTGCCCAGTGCATAGTGGACGTTCCTCTACACCCCCTCTACGTCCCTGAGTGCATGATGCAATAATACATACGGATGCAAACCTATTTACGTTGCCCTGTGGACTTATATGTCAGATTGCCTCAGCGGGGAATCGAACCCGGGACCTTTGAAATCAAAGGCCAAGGTCCTACCGCTGAACCATACTGACACGGCCCAGTCATATAAGCCCAAAAGGCAACATAAATAGGTTTGCATCCATATTTATTAAACCAATCTCAAGTCCATTGGCTTTCCGTCCCGAATACATACAAACCATTTTAACTTTAAAACGAATGTAATTTTTTTCTTCGTCCGGTAATATTCAAAGTTTTATTTCCTTCATTGTGAAGATTGTTTTTTTTTAATTTAGTATTCAAACTTAAGGTTCAAAGGTGCATCAGACTGATATTTGCAATTAAAGTTTTGCAACGTTTCGAGGCTATTGATTTCGTTATACGTCATTAAAACTTTAAAGAAATACATAAGCAACCCTTCATTGCAAGGGCAGTACATCTACAATTCAACCACTTTACGTACAAATATCAACTAGGAGAAACAGGATTTATAAAGACACTATAACAAAGTCGAAGAAATTTATGGCAGGGAAGGAAGGGAAGAAGCCCCCCCCCCCATGATAATCCTTCTTGTGATTCATAAAACTTAAAAAAAAAAAAGAGGCAGGTAGTCAATGGTTCAATTACTTGGCATATAAAACATTTAATCCTTAATATTTTCGAATATGACTCGTTCCTCTTCGCATCAAATGTTTTAAATGCCAAAACATGGTGAATTAGTGTCTATACCTGCCTTTGTTTTCCTGTTATTTTACTTTTCTCCGACACGTCAAGCTCTTGAATTTGCTTTTCATTATTGAAGAGGGTGCTTGAATTATGTATGTACGCTCTTCTTTCACTGAAGTGTTTTTAAATGTTAAATTTAAAGTTTGGACAGTTTGATAACGAAGTTGCAAAACATTCACTGTCGACAATCTTCTGCACCTGTCGAGCTTAATAGCATAATTAAAAAATTTATCGTACAACTGCCTTTTTTAAACATTAAAATTATGATCCCTCGTCACTTTTACTGATTATTTATCATTTTTTTTTTATTTAATTGAAAGAAAAAAAAACAAGATGGACTAGGAGCCTGGCATACTGTACTTTTTTCACGCACTACATTTATTTTCCCACATGTATTTCGATTCTATCGTAACACATGGGATTACTTTTCATTGTAAAAATATAAAGATATACATTATCTTTACTGTGTGAAAAAAGGAAAGACATAGTGTCTACACAACCTGCGCAAAACGGGAGATAATTTTGGCCTGGATTTGTATTTTTTTTTACACCAAAGATGATTTCTGTGTGGCACGATTAAATCGAAATATGTGTGGAATTGTGGGTAAATAAATGTAGTGCATTCAGGAAGATGAGTTTGTCCAGCTCTTGCAACATCTTGAATTTATCCATTCATAATCAAAAACTTTACCAACTTTACATTGTAAAAACCGAAACCTTTGTAAATTGTAAACAAGTCCGATTAATCCTTGGTGAATACGCAGAATGACGCAATTCTTGCAACGATAATCGGTTGCTAACTACGAATATCATGATCTGCAAACTTTGAAACTCAGCCCTCTCCCACCAAGTTGCTTTTGTGATTTTTTTTAGTGTATATTGAAGAATTATTTTACTTAACACGAAAAATTAAATCGCAATAAAACTGCAATAAAAAGAGATGGAAACTGAAATACAATAATCAAAGCTGTTTTGTGGATGCAAGAATCTTGTGAGTAAGATGACTAAGTTTAAAAAACAATACGAAGTTTTTCAAGTCGTATTTCATAAAAATCGTGATCATGATTCAAAATCGTCCATAAGGCTTATTTTTTTTTGTTAGTTTAAAAAACCGAGTTTAAATTATTTGTTTCATTTTTTTAACTTAATTTTTTTTTTGAAAGCGAATCGCGGTTTAAAAAATAAAAGTAGCCTAGGCTTAAATACGTTAAACTTCAAAGCCTAATTTTGGTTAAAAGGCAATTTAAGCCATTTTCACTTGATTTTCAATATCCTTGGAATTATGGTATAAATACAAGTACTTAACAGTATACAAATGAAAAATTCAAAACTGGCATTTATCATGACTGAAATTTTAAAACGGTGTTGTAAAATGCTAAATAAAATTGACTTACATGAAAAATTGTACAGTGTACAGTGTAAATTTGTACAGTGTACAAATGATAATTCAAAACTGACATTTAGCATGACTGAAATTTTTAAACGGTGTTGTAAAATGCTAAATAAAATTGGCTTACGTGAAAAATTAAAAACAACAAAATAAATCAATAAATAAATAAATACATAAAATGTTTTCTTACCGGATGGAAACCGTCGACAACACCAACGGCGACAGAGAGGGCGACGATCGCAACAGCCAAAAGCCGGAAAGCACTCAAGCTGGTCTCCATGGTGATCCGGTAGGAGCTGCAGCTGAGCACAGATGACGCGGGGATCAGGAGGAAATCTACGGAGAACAAGTTTAGAAGAATCAGCGCTACTGCCAGAAGATGAGAATTGGATTAGCCGGTAAGCGGCCAGAGGCTAAGCCTTCCCGCTATCAACTGAACGTAATGGCGTATGGCTTGAATAACCCAGATTCGAGTTCCCAGGCTGGGGATGGACCTAGTCGTCTCGCGCTGCGATTGGCCACGGGGGTCAAGGGTCAAGGGGGTCAAGCGAAAGGGGGCAGCCCACGTTCAACCAATTAGAAAGAAGGAAGCCACCTAACGGAAAGAAGCGAGTAATCAGAGGGAGCGCAAAAAAAAAAAAATGTGATGGCATTTGGAGGAGTGCGTAGGAGGAAGTTTGTTGTAGGTGGATTTCACGCATCATCACGCTTTCACTTTCGTTTTCTTTCCCATATTTCCGTTTTCAAGGATACAAAGTTCACAGTTGGCGTGGGTGGTCCTGGAATATTGCGTTAGTATTTTAAGGTTAAATCGATTTTTGACTCCTACTCGCCTGATCGTCCATCGTTAAAATTAAAACTACAAAAAAAAAACCGTATTAAGTCTTTTGGCCGTTTTGCGTTACAGGGTAATTGGGGCGAATGAAGCAATTGATCTAGTCTCGAACAACAAAGGTTTGGTCTCAGAACAATAAGTACTCAATGCTGGTCAGTCGTAACGCCAATTACTGGACGATACACCTTCGAGCTTGTACCAGTTTAATTAGAAACTTAATCGGGCGTTCAAGAAGTGGTAGAGTCCTGTTTGAAAAACTTGCTATGGTGGCTACTTGATCTATCTTAGAAAATGTGTTCAATATTGTTAACCTTTTCTAAATTTAAATATTTTGCGCATTTTGCATTCTTCGTTTCTTTCGACGAAGTTTTGTGCGATTGTTTTATTTGGATTACTCTTGTACTGTTTTTGTTTGTTCTTATCTTTGCAATTTTACCTAAATTGCTTTTCTAATTTTTTGTTTTTATTTAATTTAATTGTTATAATTATATATTTTTTTTGTCAAATAATTTATCGCGTGTAATCCTGAGTTCTGATTGTTGGAAATATCTTTCCTCAGTTTTTTTTTTCTTCGCATTTTTGTGCGGCCCCAGTCCACATGTGGTCATCTGCTCTTGTCGTGTGAGGGTTTGTCACTTTTATGACTGTCATTGTATTTGCTTCTAAATAATAATAATAATAACAAATTCAATTCAATTTAAATTCACTTCATTTAAGGGCAGGTAGAAGAAAATTCAGGGTTGCTGAAAACCATGAGCTATAAGATGACATGGGCAAATTAAATGTAAATCATTTTCTAAAACTGTCTTCATAAAGCATACATCAACAAAAAAAACCTGCCAAGCTGGTATTTCAAATAAAAAAAATATATGCCATATTAATGAAACTACATAGCCTGGAAGTCGAATACCTGAGGTCCCGTGCCCAAACCGGCTCTCAATCGTATTGACCCTCTGCATTCGGAAATACGCTTGTGGAAATGCACTGGTGCTCATGTCGGTTATAACATGTAAAAGATCACAGGCGTTTTTAACCAAAATGGGCTCTCTCAAGGTGGTGTATCGACATATGCCGGAATTACAATCTTTAAAAAAAAATTTAAAAAATGGGTAGCACGCCTAATAACGTACTTGTCAGTACTAACATTAAGTTGACGTATATTTAAACATTTATTTTACGTATCTACATTAATATTTTACTTAATTATCAATCAAACCTTCATTTATCTTAATTACGTATCTAATATTTGACTTAATTTTCAAACACTCACCCCCCACACTTATTCAAAAGCTACACATTGTAACATTATGTACTAAAGTAAATAACAAAAACAGCAAGTTTAAAGAGGGGGAAAAATTATACACTAAATAATAATCCTTGTCATCGGCTACCTGATTTATTTATTTATTTATCATTTTGTTTATTCTGTAAGTAGACTTTATTTTTAAGTTTTAGGTTTCCAAACGACGCAATATTGTGACATTCACTATAGTTAATTTGTTAACAGTGAAAGAAGTAAAATATTTTGTTGACATTTTTCCAAAATTATTTTCTCCAAAGTGGTCATTTGTGGCTAACTCATTCAGCTCGTATATGCTACTGTTAAGCCTTAGAGTTACTAAATGATTTTCCATTTCAATATTAGTTTTTTGTTATAATCAACTGTTACTAGTTCTGCATCGTCGGATACTGAACTAGTAATAGTATCTGAACTAGATATTAGATACGATACTAGCTGCTAGAACTCTAGAACTAGAAACCAGATACTAGAACCTACTTCATATTAGAACTAGATCCAGAATGTGTGAACTACAAGCTGAACTAGTAACTATAGTTATTCCCGTGTGTTTACAGTGTGGAATAACTACATTGTAAAAAACACGTGTAGCAGAAAAATCATTTTACGTAAAATCATTTTACAAACACCATGGGCTGAGAAGAAACCTTTCAAAACATTTGCGTTTATATAGCGTGGCAAACGTGATACGCATTTAAAATAAAACACTAGCATTTAATTTGCAACACTTCGTAAAACACATGCACTGACGGATTAAAATAAAATGGTAGTGTTTTTATTGAAACACGTAAGTTTTTGAAAATTGTGTTTAGAGAAAACACGTGTAAAATAAACACTTGTTTTATGAAAAAAAACACCGGTCGCTACCCTGTGTCTTCAGCACGTGTTACAAATTGAATGCCAGTATTTAATTTTAAACTCGTTTCACGTTTGCAACACTATATTCTTTTTTATAATATCGGAGGCCAGCTAAAAGGAAAGCATAAAGGAAAACCACTTCTCCCCTCCTCGCGTCCGCATTGAAAATGCACTCTCCCACTCTACCTGCAGCCAAAAAGGAGCCAGACATGAGTGGTCAATCAATCTGGCAAGTCGTCGGGAAAATGTCCCGGGAAAATGTCCCGGGAAATGTGACCGGCCCCGTGCAGAGCACGGGCTTCCTCTAGTAAACGATAATGTTTCAAACTTTCTTCTCAGGCCATGCTATTTGTAAAATGCTTATATACTTTTTCAGCTAGACATCTAGAACGTTTTCTAAGTGCATCTAAAATTAGTTAAAACACATGTCTTTACAGCGTATGCAAGGCGACGATGCTTTTAAGTTCAGATTTAATGTGACCCTGAATTAGCGTTGATCTCTGCTCGCTTCCAATCGTTAACGGCCACTCAGCATTAATACTGAATCAACTGCATGTGATTCATATTGAGTTGAATGCTAAGAGGCTTAAATTTGGGGAAAATTTTGGGAATTGCCTTCTCATTAATGGAGCCGAAAATAAGCTAGCATTTGCTAGATTTGATACGTTGCCACAAAACTGCCCGATTTGAGCATTTGTAAGCCTTGCCCCTGGCATCTAGTCAGTTTACCATATGCATTATATTGCAGCACCAACAAAGTACAATGAAGGTACTCCAGTATTTATTACCTGCCCAAAAGAAACATATTGATAAATGACAATTGTTTCACAAATTTCAAGAATCATTGGAACATATTACTTCTACAGAAATACTTCAAAAAATCTTCCAGTTATGAAACATTTAACAGTACAAACACTTACTCGTTAAATACGTCCTGGAATTTTATACATTTTGGAGTCTTTTTGCCTAAGTCTGGAATATGGCGGCAGTGTTGTTTAACAGTCAACCATGGATGAACGTCCATAGGCAATTCCTTTTACAAGTCTGTAAAAGGAATTGCCTCGGCTCCGTGGTAATGTTGTGGGCGTAATCTTTAATCAGCTTAACTGCTATTTCTGATAGGTTATTGACAACTTTTCATACAAACCTCGCAGCGTCCTGATAATCAGCATTGCCCTTCCACTGACTCTGGGGTTTGGTCAACCAGTCAAAGCCGAGTACAAGCGTTTGAAATAACAACCATGACCTGCTTTCAATCGGGGACACTAACTTAGAAGATGGATTCAATGTGGGGAATAAAGGAACGCCCAATTCCAGTGGTTCAGAATGTGAAGGCTTCACTTTGCATAGTTGGCAAACAATTTGTCATGAAGTTGTTTCTCTGCTTGTGATCCGTGGGGCGAGAATAGTGTAAATGATGCCGACTTCTTCGTGAGGTACTAGAAGTGCAGCTCCATGGCTGCAATAGCCGCGGATGCTACTTCGGGATCATTTACATGGTCTTCTTTTCAGGTCATGCGACAGATGAAGATTACCTCATTTAGCTGGAGCGTCAACACCAAGAGATGCAGTCAGCAAGATTTTACATAGAAAAGATGCGTTCAAGCTTATTCATCTTCTTCGGAGCGGCTGATGACGAAATACAAACATCTTCGCCGAGTATAATATGATAGTTTGCATCCAGCGTGCATCATGGTATGCCTTGGTGGTATTCTTTGAGGTCTTGCCACAGTTGGAGATCAGTGACTGGAGCATAAACACCAAGAGATGCAGTCAGCCACGGTTTTATGTAGAAAAGTGTGTTGAAAGTACAGATACATTCAAGTTTCTTCATTTCTGTGGATCGTACTGCAGCTGATGACCAAATTTAAACATCTTTGCTGATTATGTGATAGTTGGTATGCAGCGTGCATGGTGGTACGTAAAACCACCATTTTTTTTTTGTAAAACCTTAGCTACCTGTGTCTTTTGGTGTTGACGCTCTAATCACTGATCTTCTACTGTGGCACGACCTCAAAGAATACCATTCAAATGATCCCGAAGTAGCAGACGTGGCTATTACAGCTATGGAGAGGCACTTCTGGAACCTCACAGAGGAGTTGGCTTTATTTACACTTTTCTTGAACCTTGTATCAAAAGCGGAGAAACTACAATCTGCTTGCCAACTAAGCAAAGTGAAGCCATCAAATTCTGAACCACTGGAGTTTGGCGTTCCAGTATTCCCCACACTGAGTGTATCTTCCAATTTGTGTCCCTCATTGGAAGCTAGTCACGATTGTTATTTCAAATGCTTGGACTCGTTGACCAAACCGCTGAGTCAGTGGGGGATAGGTGCTGATTATCAGAATGCTGCAAGGTTTGTACAGCGTTCTAAAGTAGTCAGTGATCCACCAGAAAGAGTAGTTAAGCTGATTCAAGATTATGCCCATTACATTATCATGGATGAAGTTCCAAGGCAATATCTTTTAGAGGTGATTGACCAACACCACTGCCGTTTTCCAAACTTCAGTAAACAGACTCTCAAAAATGTATAGAGTTTTAGTATGTATTTAACCAGTTAGTTTTTAAATGTTTAATATGTACCATATGATTATTGAGAATGGAGAAACAACTGTCATTAAGTTTTATTTTGGGCAGATAATAAATACCATATTATCTTCATTTTATTTTGTATAATATAATGTATAAATGGTAAACTAACCAGATCCCAGGGGCAAGGCTTCGAATGCTCCAATGCTGAAATGTTTTGTGGCAAATTATAGTGGCAATTGGAATGGGAAAAATCCTGGGGAGCAGGATTTTAGGAAACTTTATTTTTTTTTTGCCCCACCTTATTAAAGCCACACGCATCGTACTTCGTGTCTCAAGCCATGAGGGAACGTTCTCCAGCCACATCATTAATTTGGTTACTAGGTACACACAATTAGAAAGCCACATGCCGTGTTAAATGCGAGAAGCAACCGTAGGATTTAGTATTAACTAAGCAAAACCTAGTGAGGTAAAAGATTTACGTTGAGCTCTTGCATAAACGCGCCCTAAGTCAGTAGTCAAGTCCCTGTCAGCCATAGAGTACGAAATTTCAACCAAACAATCATTGTACATTGTTGCTCCAATCAATACTTTGAATAAAATGGGTCTGACGTACAAAGTATTGTCATTCGACAATGCTGGTCTCATGGTCTGTGCCTTTAATTATTGGTTGGTGGAGCTGGACTTGGCGAAACATTTAGACAGCACACCATGAACCAATGTGACCACCCGGTACCAACGACATTACTTGCCAAAGCCCTAAACGGTCCCAATGTGAGACGGCACAACGAGTTCCTGGCCAATCGTGATGCTGCGCTGGCTTTGATCAGCACATTGGGTGGATGTTAAAGTGTCTCTACCACCTTGCCCTACGGCCATCACAAGCACTTGGTCACAGACTGGTGTGGAACACTACAGCGTGCATGCTTATACCTAGGTCGGCTGAGAAAAAAGCTGCGGTTCTAGCTTTCTGGCCACAGAGCTTTTTTTCCTAGCCACCCTTAGCTTCACGTGTCACCTGGAAGGTGCGACCGAATAACTGAATGTAGTTACAATGACAAATCATACAAAGTTGGAATTTGGTGTGCCAAATATGATCGTAGGATTGCAACAGAAATGTCGCTAGCTGCCGTATTTTATGAAGAATTTAAATTGAGGAACGGTAGGTACAGGAAATACACCCTTCTGACTGCATTTCATGCGGAGTATCAAGAGAAAAATTGTATGCACGTATCACATTTGGAGAGTAGGCTACATTCATTTAAACTTGCTCATCCTCATCCTTGATGAAAACGATTGAGGTATCTCTGGTGGATTGTGATATTTTGGCGGGTAGGCTACATCCATTTAAACAGACTTAACCAGTAGTAGGTAGGTGTAACAGGCTGTGCCAGAAGTGACGTCACAGGTTATGTGACCAACCGGAAGTGGCATCAAGATCCAAGATGGAGGCCCAAGCGGTGTCGGTTTTGGCTTTGGACAAACACTAACACGACTGAACGTGGTTAGACATGTCAAAACACTGTGTCAAAGGTCAAACACCTGACAGAGGTAACCGAGACTCATATAGGGGTGTCGGTCATCGTATGGGCACCACCATCTTGGATCGTAACGTCACTTCCGCTTGGTCATGTAACCTTTGGTTTCACTTCGGGTGCAGCCTGCTACAACAACCTACTACTTTAACCTCATCCTTGATGAAAACGATTGAACTATCTCAAGTGGAATACTACGTTTAGTGGGTAGGCTATCTCCACTTAAACTGACTCAACCTCATCCTTGATGAAAACGATTAAACTATCTCAGATGGATTACAATGTGATGTCATGATGACGAATCGAATTGGTTATGCCACAACGATGGAAGCAGGCAATGCGTGAAACCTAATAGTACCTAAATGGTGATCAAACTTTTCCAATAGAAATCCCACTTTATTCGTTGCACACTCTTAATTCACTCAAGGTAAGTGTATGTAACCTTATGAAATAAGTATTATTTTTTTCTACATACTTCGCAAGAAATTGCATCACGTACTTTTTTGTAAATTTTGTTTGGAACCTTTTGTCATCCAGAAGAAAAAACAATGCTCGTGTAGATGAATTCACCCAAATTCGAACCTTTCTAGACATTGTTTAGGAGAAAAAAAAAAGTCTAGTAAGAGAAGGGGCAATCTGGGAATTCGAGCTGAAACACCTCCAATAATTGGCCAAGATAACGTCCAGAATAGGCCAGAATATATCCCATAGCCGCTGAAGGAGGCGGTAGTGAGAACCCTTTCCGGTTTTGACTGGTAGAGCTGGGCCGTTATAAGACCAAACAGTGGAGTACAGCTCTGAGCCCACATTAGGGTGGGCAGGTAGAAAGCTGGTGAGGGAAGAGGTGTAATACTAATTCCATTACCATGCTGGCTTTCCACCTTCCCTCCCTAATGTGGGGTCAGAGTTGAACTCCACCGTTTGTTCTTATGACAGTCCAGCTCTAAGTATAATCAACCAGATTAACCTCTTCCAAACTAGGCTGATCTCTGCCACCGTTCAGCCACCATGACTTCCATTTGAGGAGTAAGGTGCGATTCGTTTACTGGCAACTGCTTTGTTGAATCGTTAGTCTAATAACAAGTTTTCTTCTCTTTGGCTACATTTCCCAGTAGGGAGTAAAGCGGAGGGTACTTATTTCTTCTCAAACAGCACTTAAAATTCTTATGGTGCGAATTTGTTTAACGGAAGACTCGAAGTGGGATATTTTTCCGAATTCTGAATTTCAGACAAAGCGCGCACTCTTGAGACGATAAGAAACTTGAGACGAAGCAAATCTAAAGTTAATTTGGTCTTAAAGCGGTCTCCGATGTAAGGTAATCGAGTCTCCAACATGGACTCAACCTGGTTTATTTACTAATTTTTTTTAAATTTATTTTATTACTTATTTATTACCAATAAACTTCGTCTCTCTACAGGACAGAAAAAGCTGCCATGACCTTGAGAATTGCATGCCCGGAGGTTTTCTACATGATTTTTTTGTTTACGCAATGTCTTAGTATAGTCTCTTCGCGTCTCATCTTGACCTCGTATTCCGAACTAACTGGTAATATTGGTCTAGTTGCTGTGCTTGAGCTGAATCATGAAGGAGGAGAAGAAGATGAACAAGGAGCGAAGAATACATTGACATGAAAAATAGGCTATTGCCTAAACTCGATGTGGCATCAAAGCAATCGCAGGACTTTAAACCAACGGATTTATCCAATGGATTAATTATCACATGTAAACCGAATTTTTGATAATTCTTTGTAAGTTGTTGATTCGTTTTTCAGTACAAAAATTCGTCAAGCTGGACGCTACAAACCGTCATATCTTAACAAAGTGTCAATGCGCAACAATCCTCTTTCCCAGTGGAACTCTTTATGTGCTCCTGTTACAGGTTTCTCGCTATCAGTTGTGGAAACGTCACTAAAAACACTAAATTAACATGAAACTGCCGGCGATTGCTATGATTTCAACGGTATGTGAGGAATTACGAATTCTCGGACAAATTAAGATTGACACTGAGATTCTTGAAAGCGTTAATTCTTTTTGAGATCTGGCGTCACTACACCATCTTCTCGCAGGTTCCAGAAGATCCCTGCGTGTGGCTGCTTCTAGTGGGCTGTATAACAGCTCTACTTTTAGTGTTTTACCGTCTACCACCGTCTTGTAGCCAGATATTGTAGCTTGCGAAAGAATGCATTGAGGAGTGTTTTCGAAGGTATAACGTATGAGCTAAGCAAACGTTAATCAGTGGGTTAGTTCTCGGGCTATAGGGAGCAAGATGTAAGCGCTATAATGGACTAACAAGTGGGAAGCGCCATTGTACAAGTTTATGTCGGAGCACGTCAGCATTTACGTGACAGTTTCGACTTACCACCGTCTTTGTCTCTATAAGAATAATGGGTATATTTTTTTTTATAAACCATGCTGCCATTCTTGCATCGTTTTGCTGTTTAACATTGGATTGGAGTGAACATTTTGGTGAATTTTTACTTTTCCACTGAGCATTGCTCATGCATGCGTGAGACTCGTCAACATAATTAAGCGTGACCCTTCATGCCAACTTTCTAAAAGATACTAATAAATACAAGCCGAGCTACAAAAAAAGTGGTCACAAAGCAGTTATTCAGGTCCACACCCCCCCTCCCCCCATCAACTTTCACAAACATTCAACCAGTAATAAAAGGGCAAACTAAGTTTTAGCGGATATGTTTACTGAGGATCTTATTTCGGGGACTGTTTTTTTTTTCAATTACCTTTTTTTTTTTACCTCTTTCCTAGCCGTTATGGCCCAATTTTTTGCCCTTTCGAGTGTTTTTAGGCCTTTAGGTCCTTTCTCTAGCAAATGCCGGCGCTAAATACCATTTGTTTTTTGTTTTTTTTTTACAAAAAGAGCATTTTGCGAAAAGGGCAGGTGCAATGCTCCACCCCCCCAGCCCCCCTTCTGTGCACGCAACTGTATCCAACCGAACGCATCCATATATATCCGACGTCATGACGAAATATGCATGAGGTAACTATACGGGTTAAAAGGAGGCAAAAAGAGACAGAAGACGTGGAATGCCAACAAACATTTCTTGTCCTAGGGATGTAATAGATGCCATCGTTTCGTATTAGTTTTGGAATAGGTTGGGGGCAGGGCCCCACAGCGGGGGGGGGGGGGGGGGGGTCAGGTGGACCCACTGTGCCCAGGCCCGGGCCGCACGGCCTACATTTTTTCTTGCAAAATTGTGAGTTTTGATTGAGTAATGCACTTGATTTGTGCGTATTGTCAATTATTTTATACTGCCAACGAACAACAAGCACGGAGCAGGAGCACTGTAGGGCATGCCTGTCAGCTTGTTAGGCATAGAAGTCTTAAAACGTAAGCAGCCCGGATTAATGAATGCATCAACCAGTTAAGCACAATTATTGTGGCCGACGAATATTTAACATAGTGTAACCTTTTTACGATTTCAGTCGGGGGATGGGGGCCTGCTGTTGTAGATAGTCCCAGGCCCGTAACTTAGATGTGGGGGGGCCTGGTTGGGGGTGGGAAGGGGCACACCAGCAACTTCGTGCAAGGAAATTCACGTATTTTTTAACTGGTTAACATCTAGTGAACTCCGATTAGGTTTTGCGTCCATTTTTCGTATTGACCTTGATTTTGTCATGTTTTTTTTAAGACGGTGTATCTATCTAGCTTTGTTGTTTGGGAATTCCCCGCCCACTCCCCAAACCTTCCACAAATGGCAACGAGGAGTCACTCCTTTCCCTTAAGAGCATCACCGATTACAACCGATTTTTTTTTTCCGAACAGACCATTCCTAAACCTATTCACTTGTTAAGCAATAAATCAACATTTATTCTGCGTGCGTCCGACGACATGAACACGCGCATCTCCACGGCCTCCACGTACAACTCGTGCATGCAAGGGCAAACAAACATTTCACAAACGGGAGGTAGACCATGTGTGAATGTGTTGCACAGAAAAGTTGGCGGCCGCCTTTGTTGGCTATAGTTTGATTTCCTTTTTATTGCGTTTCAAGTTTACCATGAAAAGTTCTATAAAGTTCGCCAAATTGAATGAAAATGTGTATTTCCTTCGCTGCTTCTGTGCCCAGCATGCAGGTCACGGGAAGTTAGATTACATTTTAAGAATTTTGGGGAAATTATTACAGAACTTGCAAAAAGAGGAGTTCCCGTAATAGTGATAGCATTAGAAAAACCACGAAGTTACACACTGAAGACGCTGAGCACTGATATCACAAAGCACTCTGTACAACACTGTGTACTCCAGCTCAGCCTCCCCTCGAATTGAGCACTATCAGTACACATTTGGTGTAGTTTGTAAGTCGAAGAAAAGTACACAAAATGTGTACTGCCAATACACAAGTCTTATATGCAGGCTGAGCTTGTACGTTCGGTGCACAGTTTCTTCAGAATGTAATGAGCTAATCGTGGAAAACCGTATTCTATATGTAAAGTGAAGAAAGTAATAAAGAAACGGTCGTCACACGCTTTTTGGTAAGATTCAAAATGCTTTCTACGGCAAAGAAATAATCGAATCGATTTACTTTTTCAACTGTTAAGGTTATCTCGAGATGGAGAGGGTTAATTTTGTTAGAGAACACCTAGGATTTTTTTCACGGTACTATCGACATGAGCAAGGGTGCACTTCCAGGGACCTCCTCTTACCCGAATGTCCGGGGGGGGGGGGGCGGTTGGAGCCAGGACAGGACCAGGGACTTTCAGCAGGTGAGATAGTTTAAGCGTTACACCAACCTGATCTGAGTAACAACGACGGCATGGCAGTTTAATTTTGTATATTTGTCTGTTTGTTGAGGCTGTAATTCTGAGGCTTTCCCAACCTAGGACATGAAGCCGAGATAACGAGACAGTCTAACCCAACAAAAATAAAAATCAAGCGTTCTGTGAGACAATAGCGTTCATTTAGTGATCATAGGTTGCTCAAATTGAGCCTAAGAATAGTTTTCCACATTATTAGGCCTAAGACACAAAATAACTAAGCGAAGAGATAGACCATCACTTTCATCACTTTTGGAGTAGATAAATTGTACTTTTGTACTAATATTCCCCTTTTAAGGTATTAATTTTTTAAATATCAACTATCTCTATTTTTTTTTTTACCTATGTATTATTCCACGATTAAACGAAGAAACTTTATTTAAACAATCGGAGTTAACACTACGAAACGAAAAAGTATTTTTATTTTTCAGTTAGTAATATTTACTGTTGTGACTGTTTTAACAGAAAATATCAGTCTTTGTAGTAACCTACACTTAGGTGAGGTTTTCGGTAACGTTACTGTATTTTCATACAGTGGGCTTGGAAGTCTGACTCGCTTCCACCCTAAAGCCCTAACCAGACTGGCTGCTCGCGGCTGCACGGAGTCGCAGTATGGTGTAAAAAAGACTTCAATATTGGTCCTTACCGTAACACTAACCCTACGATTGCGGCAATTTTGACCTTGTAGGCACGTAGTCGCGCATTGCTTAACACGAAATTTTCTTCTGTCTGGAGAGGCCTTAAGTCATACACCAGAAGGCAAGATGGAAAATTCTGCTTCCGATCGGAAATTCCTAGGATATTTTACATGCCACAAACGACATGAGCACGAGGCATCCCGAAAATGCCAAGGGTGGCTGAGAAAACGCTCAATTTCTGGACCTCTGTCACGTAAGACAGCCATTTAGAACCCTCAAGCCACCTTGACGCTTTCATACAGTTGGCTGTACTGTAACCCAGGGGCGTACTGGCCATGCGGGAAAACGGAAGGTTTCCCGTATGGCCTACGCTTCGAAGGCCTCTCGGAGGCCTATTGAATTTTTTTTTTGTATGATTGATGAATTACTATGAAATGACACAAGAAAGGGGTCTTGACGTTACCCATTTCCCGGGCCTGAATGGTCCTCTCGGTACGCCCCTGCTGTAACCGTATATTGACAACAAAAACAATTTAACAGCAAAGAAATCTCAGTCTGTTTTTACAGTAAACTCTGTCGTGGTTTTCAGCGCTTACAGTAAACTTTTCACGTGCTGCTGGCAGTCATATTTTTTGTTCGTAATTACAGGATTTTTTACAGTAAAAATACGGATCGTATCTGTGAAAAGATTTTTTTTTTCAGATTGTACTGATCATATCGGTAACACTGGAAAGTTACATTTCAACAGATATCAACAAGTATTCATTAATGCCTACACGTTAACGGTTCTTTAATTTAAGTCAACTCATGCCTAAAGTTGTTCGGTTTAACCGTTTCAATGATTTGAATGATTGCTTTGGTATATTCGATAATAAAATTCGTTGCTGAATTAAGAAAAGTATGCCATTTTGCTTGAAATTGTTATTTTAAAAAGTATTGATTTTGTTACCGTTTGATTAAGAACACGGAATAACAATTGTAAAAAAAAAAAAAAAAAAAACAGACTCCGCTCATAACCTCACTTCATCCATATCAATTTATCTGCCTGGATTTCTGCTGTAAATTATAATACTCTTCGTTTAATTATTTCTTTTGGCGCGAAAAGTTCCTGAATACCAAAAAAAAGGAAAAAGCCGCTGCTTCGAATATCCAAATTTTCGTTAATACTTTGCCTCCTTAGGCGATGCAAAATAAAAAAAAAATAGTCAGTTTAGGGGCACGGTTGCAAATTGAGGCACCAGGTAACCAGCCATTTTATTTTATTTTTTTATTTTATTTATCTGACCATATTTCTTGACACGTACGTATCTCAAAGCTGAAAGAATATGCAGTCAGACTAAAAAAAATATAATATTCTGGTAATATGTTATTTTTCATCTAGTATTAAATGTGTTTTTGTTTTGGCCAAATAATTTCTTAGTGGGTTGAGCCAGAGGCTTGAATTTTGCACCATGGAAAAGCTAGTTTCGAGCCGGTCAAAATGGTAGATTGGAATGTCAAAATTGGTCAATATTTAGCAAAAATACATTATTTAGCGGTAGACCAAGATTCAGGTAAAAAAAAAAAATTGACCCGCAATAATTTAAAGCACCTGCGCGCGTCTGTAAACCAAACAGTTAAATTTGCATGGCCTCAGCTTAAATACTGTATTCTTTATGGATAACACGTGGTTACTTTTCAAATCATCTTCAAATAATCACAAACAAAATTGAAAACTCACGTTTTTTCCTAATTCTTGTGGTGGAGTCGCTTAATATCCCTTAATCCGAATGTCGACTTGAATCTTTCACAATCTTGAGGTAAGTTCACGTAGAATGCAAGGATGCCTCTGCACTGTTAAAGAGGAATCCTGGTGAACCGAAAGTGAGAGGAGATGCGGGAGCTCCTCGCGCATCAGTGCTCTCGTGTCGGCAAGCAATGATGAAGCCAACCAACAGGTGAGCAGCCAATTCTATTTATGTTGAGCGGCCGGCAGAGGGCGCTGACGTTGGTGAGGAGAGGCAGAGGAGCACTGGAGCGGCGGATAGGTGTTTTTTTTTTGTTTTTTTTTTTTTTTTGCCATTCACCAATCGTTCGGCGTCTCTACGACCTTGAACCTCGCCCCTGAAACCAGCGTGATGACTACGGAGTAAGATTGAGTGGCCCCTACTAATTTTAAACAACACACAGTCTCAGAGGCGGAACATAGTACGCTTCGGGCCCGTGGTGTTAAAGATAACCAAAAGGGCCCCCTAATAGAAGAACAATTACAACAAATGTGAACAAATTATTTAAATTTTTTTTCAAAAGGTTCCTACCTTACAACTTCTCATGCTTGATAATTTTATTTGCAATGCTCATTGCTCATTTGCGTGATGACTTTTTGTACGTTTGTGGCTTTGTCCTTTAAGTTCTTCTGGAATTCTCAATTCTGATTCTGTACTGTACTGTGCAGGGCCCTGAACACCCTGATGGTCCGCCCCTGCACGTTCTTAAACAAAAATCGTTACTGGGCTGAATGTAAGCATAAACGAAAATTAGGCCGAACACAGAAGTCAAACACTGGAGAATCATGGGAGGGAAGGAAAGGGGTAAACCAAGGTGGTGGTTCCTTCACCCATGCCCCTCCCCCCGACTCCACCTCCTCACCTCCTCCATCACCACACACAGGTCATGTGAAAAAGGGGTTTCGAACTTGTGAAAACTCCAAGAAATCTTTTCAAGTTTTCAAATATGTTGTCATTTATTTATCTATATTTTTTTTTTTTTGGGGGGGGGGGAGGTGGTAGTGGGGAATGGGAAGAGGAACATATTTCTCCTTGTCTGGCGAGGGTATAGCAACGTTAGTCCACTAGATTTCTCCCACGGAAGCCAACACTTCGCTTTTTTTTTTTAATTATGATTAACGTCCTGTTCTTTACTTGTAAATAAATTAGTATTAAAGGTACTGGCTTTCATATTGAGTTTCCCCGTGTGACTCGATGTTTGTCAAAATTAAGTCATGCGTAATAAACGTTGCAAGCTCAATTCCTTTTTTTTTTTTTAGCGTTTCCCATTTATGACATGATTTCGATATATTCACTCAAACCTTTGGAAATGCCGTCAAATCTCTTCATTCGTGTTATACGAAAATAGTAAAATAGCATCTCCACTTACGTTGTCTGGGAGTCACGTGACCATTTTTTAATGTCTACCTTTCCCTATATTGTGATTTGTGAATTCGGACACTCCCTCCCACCCCCAAGTCAACCACACGGTGTTTGAGAGTCCCACGTACACACGACGGACGCCAGAATTTTTTCAGTACCAAAGTTTGATAATGACACATGAAATATGTGTATACGTGCTGTTAGGCCAATATGTATACGTACATGTGTCCGTCCGTAAATGTGGCTTTCGGACTTATTGATATATGGTAAAAACTATGTGGTAAATGCGTTCTGTAGATCTGAACTGCATTGCCCCCGGCATTGCACGAATTCGATAAATTCATTCAAACCGTTAGAAGTGTTGCCAAATTCATTAATGCATGTTATACGAAAATATTATTATACGGCGAAAGTCCTTGGGATATTTCTACGGGTAAATTGTACTGGACCAGAAACGTGCAAAGAGAACGCTCTATCAGCCGAAGCCATAGCGCCCGAACAGTGCGAAAGGGACAATTTTGCTAGCCAAGCGCAATCGGAAATTCCTCGGATCTTTTCATGCCACAGTCGACATGATCACGAGACATCATATGGCCATTCTCTTCCCGAAAATGTCACGGGTGATAGAGGTCGGATTCGAACCCGGTTCTTTGGCACATGCCGTGCTAACAACCAGGCCACATTGCTACATGAGGTTTTGTGTGTACTGTTCCGTTGCATTGTATATACACTACGGCACGATATTTCTACATGGCGATACCTTTGCATGATTGCAATGGAGAATAAAAGCACGTAAAAGGATAATTAAAAGCAAACCAAGCAGTGATACAGGGAAAATGTGAACTACGTTTCGAAAATAATCATTTTTCGTCTTCAGGTTTAAAATATAAAAATGTTGAAACATGGCAAAGGCCAGTAAGTCATCTTATATTTAAAAGGCACTATTGTGTGCGCGGCGTATCTTGAGTCCTGCAAGTATTTTGTGAGCGGCTACGTCTTCCTGGATGGGATGGCTTTAATCGATGGCCGCCATTGTTTTTGTAACCATGTTGGATATCAACAAGGCACTCTACTACTGAAAACGTACAATCGATTATCTGTGTTCGTTCTGCGGAGAACTATACAGTTCTTCCAAGGAGCAAGTCGGAGTCTGCTTTTCGGCTACCGTTTCTGCCTCTTTTAAGAGGAATAAGGGTGGTTTTTTGGCATTTTGAATTACTGTAATGTGCTTTTAAATATAAGATGACTTAGTGGCCCTCACCATGTTTTAATATTTTTATATTTTAAACCTGAAGACGAAAAATGAAATTATTTTCGAAACGTAGTTCACATTTTTTCCTGTATCACTGCTTGGTTTGCTTTTAATTATATTTGCATGATTGCTGCATTGTACGTTTTTTTTTGTCCTTGTATGGGTTGTAGGTACTCTATTTATTTTCCCATGCATGAAACTACTGCATGAATTACTGACGCTGTCGTGTAGACGCTTGTATAGACGCTTGTAATACAGGGTGTCCACAAGGTCCGTATACACTTTTGAAAATTTATTTAAAAAAGACTACTTAACATATTCACAAACAGATTTCACCACTAAAAAGCCAGATATCTTAAGTTTTTTTAGCAGCAATTAGATGGTAGTACCGCTCGTGCAGCAGCGTAGGCACAGATTTAGGCGTCTGCCTAGCAGACGAGGCTTACTGCGTCAATGCAACAATGGCGGCCAGCCGATATAGGCGATACAATTAAGTACGTTTTATGGGGAAGTTCAAATAAGTCACCTTCGGAAGCCAATGGGCTCGAAATTGGTTAACTAAATACGGATGCAAACCTATTTACGTTGCCTTTTGGGCTTATATGTTAAACTGCCTGAGCGGGGAATCCAACCCAAGACCTCTAAAATCAAAGGCCAAGATTTTACCGCTGAGCCAGACTGACACGGTCGTGTCATTCGGGCCGAATCAGTCTGGCTGAGATGGTAGGACCTCGGCCTTTGATTTCAGAGGTCGTGGGTTCGATACCCTGCTCAGGCAGTCTGACATATTAAGTCCAAAAGGCAACGTAAATAGGTTTGCATCCGTATTAAGTAACCTTCGTTCAGAGAAAGTTCAAGGAAGAGTTTAAGAAGGCTCCACCAACACAAAATCTGTTTACAAGTGGGTTAAAAGAAAAAACCCAATTGTTGAAAATCCAATCGTTGATAAAACAAAAAAAAATAACCTGGGCAGAGTTAGAGTTCTGGTAAGACGTTTTAAGAGCAACAAACAGGGCTCATATTGAAATACGGCAGCTATACTAAAAAAAATTAACACATCAACCTTTCCCTTAGTGAAAACCGTTTGCTAATACGTTAAGTAGATTTTTCTTTTTAAATTTTCAAAAAGTGTATACGGACTTTGTGGACACTATTGCATGAAATGTTATGCCACATTGCGTGATAGGGTTTACTAAGACCTTGCGTATATACGCTTCCACGTAGTTGCATGTTTCTATTTTTTATCACTACGAAAAATAGCCGTATTATTATTGGTAACATTATAAGGTGGGTTGCCACCAAGTTAAAGTCTGCAGCATCTAAACCATGCGCAAGTGGCTGTTTGCCGTGACGTCACCATGAGTTAGCCAATGACGAATGAGAACAACGGCTGTTTGGCCGTCGGATTGGACTAGCCCAGTCACGTGATATGCACGTCACAGCAAACAGCCATGGCGCATGGTATAGCCCTGTTGAGTTTCGCTCTCGTATCAAGCAAAGAATGCACAAAGCACTACTTTTGAGCGCCCCGACCCAGGGGGGGGGGGATGAGGCTTAATGGCGCGTCGACAGCTTGGTCATTAGCGCCAACCTCAGTCACAGTGCAGTGGTCCGGGTTGCCACTGCACCACACATTACAGAGATATTATTCAAACCCCTAACCTAAATCTTGTCATACATCTGTACCTTCTGCAAAAATTGAAAAACACCGGACAGGAGGACAGACTTATCGCCCAATTGACGCACAATGAAGGCAACGAACAAGCCATGTGCCTTCTGACTGTATTTACTGAGTAAAAATGTGGTACGTCCTCATGCACCTGGAAAAACAAGCTGTAAAGGCTAACGATATTACTGTCACTAGATGGCGCCAGGGTATTTTCATTATATTCTACCGTGGCGCGCCATCTAGTGCCATTCATATCGTTAATCTTTACTGCTTGCTTCCAGGTGCACGAGGACGTGTCAAATTTTTACGCAATAATTCAGAAGGCACGTGGCTTGTTTGTTTTGCTAGAAGATATTCCTTTTTGCATTCCTTTGCTTGCTGCGAGTGAAGCGCTGGAGAGAACTATATAGCGCTCCATGGCGCATGCTCCAAACTTTCGTATTGTTGGCAACCCGCCTTTAACTGTATTAATATTAACGAAGAAAACCACCTGCATTTCAGACTGGCCTTCTGAGAATACGACACACACACTAGGGGTCTTCTGTCCCCCGCCCCTTTCCCCACACATTCCCCCGTATTCTGGTTTGAATACCCCCCTCCCCCCCATCCCTGCTTCCCCTCCTTTGGAACCCCTGGTGTTTATTTTCTTAAGGGGAAAAAAAGCGTTTTCAATGGAGGACGCCACTCTTAATCTCAGTGTGGCTGGATTACCTGTTTCTCCGTTTTGATAGCAAGACAACTGACGCAACTGGGTTTCGAACCCATGCAGGACAACCCACATACTAGGTCGGACGCTCAGCCACTGCGCTACCAGGCTTGACCCTGGCTCCAGTCGAGTTTAGTACCTCTTCAACCTTTCTCAGTGGCACAGATATATAGGCGGTGGGAAAGAAACTTGCTTCTTGTGATTTCTTTCGATGTACCTTGTAATTTCTTTTTATGTGTTATTGTTGTTTACATAGTTTCTGCTAAAAAAGACGCTGTGTAATTACTAGCATACAGTGCAGCCATTTGGCACCACAGCTGATTCTGCATTACGTGAAACTCGAACAAATTTTTAGCATCAGGCCTAAAATGGCATAGGCCTGTCTTTAAGGTTAAAGTTTTTAAAAAGCCCAGAGCGTGCACATAATTATATTAAACAAAAGCGAAACGTTTCGGGCACTTCGCAATCCGTTTTCAAGTGCAATAAAAAGTTCGGTAAGCCATTAATTAGGACTAGCTGTAGTTGGTTCCTGCATGCGAGAGCAAAATATTTTACTGTGTATCATGAAATAAAAACGGGGGCCCCCTTCCTGCTCCCCTCCCTACTAGGGTAGTCAAATTTCGCCTCTAAGCCCCCCCTCCCTCCCGCTACCCCTGCCCCCTCCCGCCCCCCTTTTCTCGAATTCCCCCCATGTATGGTTTGAATACCCACCATCCATGCTTCCCCTCCTTTGGAACCCCTGGTGTTTGTTTTCTAAGGGTAGATAAAAGCGTTTTCAATGGAGGACGCCACTCTTATTATCAGTGTGGCTGAATTCCCTGTTTCTCCGTTTTGATAGTAAGCGGCGATAAGCCCGCAACAACGATCGTGCATTCAGTGATTGTTACTGAACCAACTTTGAAACTCTTCAGTTCGGCTCTAATAGCCAGTATTATTTATTGCAGCAATATTTCGTTTGTTACTGATTGTTATAGGGCACATCCGTTCACATTGTCGGCCGCTCTTCCTTTTATCTATGCTATACCGTGCCAAGAATGAACCCGCTCTCCGTCTGTCATTGCTACCTCCTTTAATTAATTTGAGCCGTTTTTATTGGCTGTTTCCTCACTGTTTGGTTAATTTGAGCATTTTTATTGGCTGTCAAAATGAATGATGAATTTGCTTTGCTTTGTGCAACTGTGCATCTCGTCCCAACTAAGCGTATCATCTGTATAGTTAGAAGTTTGAATGTGCGGGAATAACTGAAGCAGGTTTTGGTTGCGGCTATCTGGTTTTCATGGAACCCGTTTCCGATGCTATAGCGCACGTGGAAAGGAAGAAATCAATACATAGCAATTTCAGTATGAGGGATGAGGGTTCGAGTGATGTCTAAGGTATGCAGTTAATGTATTTTTTCGTCAGAGAGGGACGTAAGGAGGGGGAGGGATGAAACTTGCAAATCTTCTCACGAGCATGTAACCAGTCTGGCCAAGGGTATTCCGTCGTTCAAGGTTACGTACGAAGACGGATTCTTCTGCAACAAATGAAGGGCCTGCTGGCATGACGTAATTTTTATGGGGGATGACGGCAAACCATTGCCCTTTTCCTTCCGAGAAAGTTTATGAACTCAGTGGTGTGTGGAGGTGGCGGAGGAGAAAAATGGACGATTACGTAGTTTTTGTGTGGTATGAATTTTTTCTTTGTATGAAATCCTGTTCATTCCTTGTTCGGATATAATTTTAGGTCGTTTCATTATTTTTTTTTTCCCCGGTGGAGTATAATGAGGGAGTTGCCGTCAAATTACGACATTAATTGGTCGCGCAAATGATTTGTGTAAAATTCCCCCCACCCCCTATTTAGTGGGTTTTACTACAATAAATTGCAGCTTTTGTGCTTGTTTTATTTAGGCTGTAAAATCCTTCTAATTATTAGATGGGACGTCTTAAAAACCGTGACCTTTACACGTCGGAGGGGTTGTTCGCGGGGGTGGGGGTAGGATTGAGGCTTAATGGCACGTCGACAGCTATACCACGCGTAATGGCTGTTTGCTGTGACGTGCATATCACGTGACTGGGCTAGTCCAATCAGACGGCCAAACAGCCGTTGTTCTCGTTCATCATTGGCTAACTCATGGTGACGTCACGGCAAACAGCCATTGCGCATGGTTTAGGTCATTCGAGGGAGACACGTTTCTTTCGCACCACCTCTACATTGTTGTGCATTGCTCATGCCGTATTTAAAGTGTTTCGGTCTTCTTTCGACCCATCCCACGATAATACGACGAATAATCGTTACTCTGCATACATTTGATCAATGTATAGGAGTCAACAAGGTGTTGAAAGAGAACGTGAAATCCTTGTGAAATCCTTCTGTACATTCTGAAATTTGGTGATGTTTTACAGTATTAAATTTGATTATGCATAATTTTTAAATTTCAAAAATGGCAGCAAACAGGTCCTGTTTATATTTTATTACTGGTGTTGCTGTTGCGCGTGTAGATTTACGTCACTGACGAGTGAAACCCAAACGGGTTATTACGCCTACTTTCATTAATACAAATAAACACAGATGCAAACCTATTTACATTGCCTTTCGGACTTAAATGTCAGACTGCCTTTGAACCCACGACCTTTGAAACCAAAGGCGTAAGTCCTACCGCTGAGCCATACTGACACGCCTTTTTTTCGCGCTTTACAATTTGTGTTCCATTCGTTTTCATTTGGTGTGTGGCGCGCAACAAGCGTTCCTCGTAGACGACAAACGGAACCGTCAAATTTAAAACGCCTACAGGTGAAACAGCTTTAATGCAGCTATAAATGTTTTTTCTTAAAAATTATACGCCGTGATGTCGTAAAATCAAATTTGTTGGCATCGAGCCTGCCAGAATTTTGTTTTCTTAGGCGATATGTTTTCAGAACTTATGGTTATGTTTTCAGCTTAAAATATAGTCCAAAAACACGATGAAGTTGCCGATAATTATTTAGTAAAAGCCAATTTACATTGCCTGGTGGTTTCCTCACATGTCTAACTTCACTGAACATTACCTTCCCTACACTTGTTACAACACTCAGTAAGCCTGCCAAACTTACTGACTGACATACTACCAAGTCTTCAGTTATACAAATTATAACCGATCTATCTGGAGAATCTTTTGGCCGTTCCATGAACTGGGGTTTCTAGGTTTTAACCCCATGGTTTCTTCCTTCTCTTGTTGTTACACTGTCCTGGTTCTAAATGGGGACGGATCATTTAGAATAGCATTAGTTTGTTTCATGAATGAACGGGAAAGTTTACGGTAATGGGGCTTTTCACGCAACTTTTTTTTTTTAACTTGCTTACTTTTGTAAGCCAATAGTGCCGCAATTAGCTTTTTCCAAGTGGGGTCACCACCACATTGTCTCCCCTCCACCCCGATCCTAGTAACTAAATAGTCTTCGATCTAATATAAGGTGGGGTTAGAAAGAACGGGTGGGAGATCACCTTGACCAAAAAGTGTCAAGGAGTGACCACCTTGACACTTTTTCGGGTCAAGGCCCCTCCCCTTCCAAACTATCAAACACTCTTCAGGATAACATCCCTACCTTACCGCACCTTTTGCTTAAACAATTTTTGGGTCAAGGCAGCAACCTGTTTTACGGTATTTATTTTTTTTTTAAATAAATATACCCTGATTGTTTTCCACCGTGAATTTGGGCACGCTGCCTTTGCGGTGGTTACCCGTTTTACCGAATCGCGCTTTCCGCCAAAAAGTAAGCCCTATTTAAAATTCAGCATGACTGGAATTCCCGTTTCGCCGAATCAAATAATTCATCAAAAATTTAACATCAAAGAAGTTTAAGAATTGGTAGGATGATTAGTTGCGGTGGCTTCTACACTGCAGGACAATGCTGCGTCGGTATGGTTTGTTAACTTGCGTATTAAAATTCGAGTCGTTTCGACGAGAAGCGTAAATGAGAAAAAAACTAGCGTACCCTTGTACAGTGCCACGCGAAACGCTACATTTAAACAGCACGTCACCGGAGGAAGGAGCTGGTAATCTCTTAGAATCCCATCACAGAATGGATTTGTCAACTTGAAAATTAGCAATCACTGTGAGCGGCGATCGTTAGAATTTCAAATAATTTCTGCAGTCGGCAGTTATCTGAAACCAAAAATAAAATCTCCAATAGAAAATTCCAACATCTCAGCCTACATTGTTTAGACTTTGACAAGACGGCTACACGATACAAGATTTGAGAGTTTCTGTCAGCAACCTCGAGCTATTTCGGAATTCGATGTGTAGGCTTAATAATAGATGACCATTACAGCGAAAATTTGGGCGTTTTATTGTTTATTCCAAGAGAAGATGGACGTAACAAGGGTAAAGGCATTTTTTTCTACGAAAAGTTAACTTTGACATGATATGAACTCGTGCAGAAGAGGAGTGAGGTGTAGGTCAGCCCCAATTTAATTGTCAAAAAGAGTAGCATAGTGACAGATACCCTTGAACCAGCTTATTGTTATCCCGCGTCTACAACCTTCATCAGTGGCGTGTACAGACTACAGTGGGCCCCTGACACAGTACTGTAGAGGGGCCCCTGTGGGGGGAGGACATTAATTATACTGTGGGCCAGAGTGGGGTGGGGGCCTGGGGGAACCCCCCCCCCCCCCCCATAACTTTAGAATTTATTTGAAAATCCACATTAAAATTATGCAAAATGCTTAACTTTTGACCCAATATCTTCAGCAATGCTTTTAAGAGGTTGCTTTTAAATTTGCTTGCATTTGATGGGTGGGCCGGGGCCCCAAAGCAGTTGGGCCCCTGGCACCAGCCAGTCTGACTCTATGGTGTACAGACCACTGACCTTCATGTAAGCTTGGTTTATTGCAGTTTTGGCTTAAGAATGATGCTCATTCCTTCAGTTTGGTAAATTAGCTCACAACAATTAAGTTGACCAATGTTTTCTATTAGCAAAAGTTGATCTTGTCCTAGTGTCGTATTTCATTCTGACATGGATCAACTTAATTTATGATAATGTATCCTATACGTGAATTAATGGGAGAAAAAACGACGAGCCGCATAAAGCAGGACGTACAATAAAAATTCTTAAAATAAGTGAGACAACATACACTATGTGAGGTGTGGCATTATCACAAATTATAGGCGACGTGTGACTCTTGGTGTTCGAATTTGGCGTGGCTTATAGAGCAGTGACATTTGCCGCCATATTGGCACCAAATTGGCACCAGTATTGGTTTTGGAGGGCATAACTACAAGGTGCACTACATAAAAATGGAGGTAAAACAACGGAAGAGCGAATTTCTTAGGCTTAAAATAACGTTGTTTTCTCCAACAACAAAAATCGCGCGTTTTAGGTCTAAAAAATCACTCTTCACAGCATCGCTTCAGTATGGCGCCCTTCTGTTTCTCTCTGCAGTGCCCCTTGCAGCTAACCCATTAAGGCTTCAGCATATAGTTATATACAATAATACTACGTCGTGTCACTGCTCTATACTCTGCAGCGTATGCAGCACAATTTATTTGAATCAGATTACAAAATTACTAGCAAGCCTTACTAACATGTAAAGCAGAAAGCGGAAAGCTGGTCTTATGGTTATGCGATGGCCATAAGAAACCCCAGTGTTATTGACAGTATTGTTGTCTAGAGATAAATCATATGAGGACCACTGACCTATATTTTAACATAGTCATTGCTGGTGAGTTCTTAGTAATTGTGGCGAATGAGATAAACGAAGAGAAATGAAAGAGTACGCATAAGTTTTCCTTTGTTTATGAACTGAAAGCTTTCCGTGAAACGCGTACTACACTCTGATCATTTGCTTGATCGTTTTTGGTGGGGAATATCTGTCAGCAGTGTAAGAGCTGCAACAAGAAATGTCCTCGAACGCAGCGAGACGACCGGGGTTGAGTCAGCCAAGCGAGTGACTCCACTGTTTTCACTTTAGTTCTTTAGGTAGTAGGATGGGGCAAGGTAGCTTGACGGTTAGAACGAATGTTTCATGTGCAGGAGGTCCGTGGTTCGAGCCAGACATCAGCCGTCCCTGAGAACAGGTGGGAAAGTTTCCGGGAGAAGAAAGGCTCGTTATATCTCGTGTTCATGTCGATTGTGGCATGTAAAAGCTCCAAGCGAATTTCAAATGGAATTACCTTTCAGAATAGTCCCTCTCGCCTTCTGGGACCATGGCGTCGGCTGGGAGCACGAAAGCCCTCCAAAGTAGGCAGTAGGCTTTGGTATATGAGCAAAGATGGTTCAACAATATCTTTTCATTGTTGCAACATTGTTTCTGCATTGCTCGTTGAATCGTTTCAGCATTCCACCATATTGTGGAATAAGACACAATGAAGCAGTCAAAGGAACTCCAAAAGATGCCACTTCGTCTAATAAAGGAGCGAGACAATGCAAGGATAAAATAATTTACCGCAACACTGTCAATAGGTGAATGTTTCAAACAATATCAATGCTTAACGGAGTTCTTTTATTTGGGGTTTTAAGCACTATTTATCCATAACTTCTGAAACTGTAACTAATTGTAATTTTGGGGGGGGGGGGGGGATGGGGAAGGAGTTATTGATTAGTCCCAAACCCTGTGTACGACCCAGGCTTACTTTCAAAAGATGATCTTTATCCGGATTCGGCCAAGACTGATCTCCAACCAAATCATGACGCAATGGAAAACCTGCACAAAAACAAAGATTCTTGAATTTTCAGTAGCCTAGATGTGCACCATACAGAGAGGAGCAAAACGTTTGGTCTGCAAACAGTTGTATGACCGTTTCGCCGAATCTCCTTTCGTCTAATCATTTTTGTCCAAATTACGTCCCTCGCTAGCTGCGGCTAAATATAAGAAACCACAACTAATCATGAATTCCATTAAATTAGGAATGCATTTTTAACTTCTGCAATGTCAAATTATTTAAAGAATAAGTTGATTCGGCGAAACGGGAATTCCCCTTTCGCCGACTTTTAATCAGAGCTTAATTTTCGGCGGATCGGGATTCGGCGAAACGGGTATACACCTTCTAACAATGACCAAATACAACAATTAACAGTTACGGTATGAACCCTTTGAATTTAGTCCTCTGTGTAGGTTTAAAGTTAGGTTTAAGTCGTGACCCGAAAACCTTTCCTTCCTTATCAACACTTTTCCTGTCCATGCTTCTCAATGTATTTTTTTTATCTTCGTGTTTCATTGTTCCCATATATTTTGGAAATTTGATTGTCATTTTTTTTGGCTGGCAGTCAGTGATCCAATGTGATCCTTACCAGACCAGTTGCTCTAGCAACAAACTATTTATTATTATTATTATTATTATTAAGTATACAATAGATTACGAGTGTATGACATTATGGTCTTTAGATTCGAATAAAGAAATCAATCAATTAATGCAAAGAAACATAACAGTACCGAAAATCTTAATTGTTGTATATTTGATCTCTGTTAGCAGACCAAACTTTTTGCTCCCCTCTGTAGCCTACATGACGTTTACCTCGAAAATCTGGGCGTTTTCTTCTTTGACTCTAATCAAAAAAACAACAAGGGTAACCCCATTTTGAGACTAAAATAAAATTCTGACACGATGACAGCTCGGGCAGAAGAGCAGACGGATTTAAGATCAGCCCCAATTTAATTGTGAAAAGGGGCAAAACCGAACCTTAACCTCCTGTCTAAACCGTCATCCCTACTGACTGACTGACTGGGGGAATGTAGGCTATTGGAGTATGATGCTGCTACACAGTATTATACTAGGTATCACAATAGAGAAAATTGGCATGTTTGAAGTTACTCGTTTGAAGTCAAGAGCAGGGTCCCGCCCTGGCACTGGCCTTGAAACGACCTCCGGGCGAGGAAGTGATCAGGTATGAAAGGTTGAGTTCTTTCTTTCTTTCTTTCTGGATATATTTTTTTTTATTTTATTTTTCGCTGGGAGGATGAGCCATTCGCTGCCGGCTGCACCTGTTTAGTTGGTTGGGCAAAAGAAGTATTTGAAAAATAGCGATGAGATCATGATTCACGAACGGCGAAGAAATTATTTTCTCTTCTGTATTCATGGTTCTTCAACCTCTAAAGCTGCCATTACAGGACCACTGCCGCCATTATTATTCACCGAGCGTTTGAACTTTGGTGTGTGGTTGGATGGTCGTTTGTTTCAAACAAAGAGTGACGAGGTGAGGGCGCGTGTTTCGAGCCACGAGTGAAATGAAAAGTGTGATCTTCGCATGTTGAAATGGGTGTGTTGTTGTTGTGGCTTACGGTCCGATTTTATTGAATCAACGTGATTGTGGTTGCTGGGATCGTCTAGGCCGTTCGGGTGATGGGAACTGATCGCTGGAGCGCATGGTCTTGGCGGCGTTGAAGCTGGAAGCCGCGGCGCATCCACCAATTTTGTTTGGAGGGAGCAAAAACGCATACGAAGATGGGTGCGAAAGCTAACGAATTTTTAACAGTTTCAGTGATTTTTCATGGTTTTAGAAGATTAATTTGAGAAATTTTCTTAAGGGCAGCAAATTCCGTACTTATTTGTTCAGCATCGATATAAATAAATTTGCGCACGAAGGGGGGGGGGGGGGAATGAGAGGAAACACTGGGCTCGAGAACGAATTTTGGTTGTTGAGATTATTGTAATATAAACCAACGTATCCTACTTGAGGCTAAAAGTGAGGCCTTACTTGTGTCAGTAGAAAAAAAAATCGAGGTTCTGCCATTGCTCAGTTTTACTGTTAATCTCAGTTCTTGAGAGGGGCAAGTGCCCCTCTTTCTTCCCTTCTTGTGTGCCACTGGCCTGGAAGCCAAAACTATTACTGGAAAACATGGTGAAAACAAGCAGTCAATTAAAATATTTTTTTTTAAACTAAAACGTAACAATAAGACCTCCAGTTTTGCTCCCCCTCCCACAGTATGTTGCATAAGCAATAATAATAATTTGATTATTAATATTAATTGAGTTTATTTGATATGGTAGATTTTTTTAATTAGACACTTATATCTAACCCACTGTTGTTGTCCCAGTGTATGACCGTTTCACCGAATCCCTTTTCGCCGAATTTTAATCAGTGTCTTAATTTTCGGCGAAATGGAAATTCTCGTTTTGCCGAATTCCGGTTCGCCAGATATTTTTTTTTTCAAATTACGCGCCTCGCTCATGCTGCCGCGCTCGCTGCAGCTAAATATATAATATCAGAAACCACAACTAACCACGTCTTATTTTGTAAGAATATTTTGATTCGGCGAAACGGGATTCGGCGAAACGGAAATTCCCATTCGCCGAATTTTAATCAGAGCTCAATTTTCAGCAAAACGGGAAAAAAATTCGGCGAAACGGGAATCGGCTAACGGAATTCGGGGAAACGGGTAGACACCGTTGTCCCGTCCACTCTCATCACTCTTTTCCATGTTCAATGCACGAATTCCAAGCTATTGCAACTTTTCCATATTTTGAGTGACTGTCACGAATAATGAATGCGTTGTTACCATTGCACCGCATTCGCCCGCATCATGAGAACATGGGTGATTATTTACCGATAGTCATTTTACCAACAATTAGTTTAACGACAATCAGTTTACCGATGAGGTTAGTTTGCCGACGATCATTTTACCAACACTTTACCGACTTGATCATTATATCGACATTTGTTTTACGGATTCCTTCATTTTACCGACAGGAATATTTAACCGACAGTGGTATTACGGACAAGATCACTTTACCGAATATTAAAAATTTTAGGTTTGAAAACTTAGAAAGTTTGAAAAGTTGAAAAGGTTTATGGCTAAAAAATACGTATGTTTTTTGACAATGCGTCTTCGAGTAAATCGCGGACAACCCAAAACATACTCATCTTTCAGCCGTAAACTTTTTCAACTTTTCAAAATTTTTTTAATTTTTAAACTTAAAATGTTTAATATTCAGTAAAGTGATCTTGTCCGTAAAACTACGGTCGGTAAAATGATGGCGTCGGTAAAGGAAACGTCGATAAAATGATCGAGTTGATATAGTAAGTGGCGGTGAAATGATCGTCGGTAAACTAATTATCGGTAAACATTTTACCGACAATTAGTTTATGTTTATCAGTAAATCATCACCCACGTACACATGATGCGGGCTCTCGTTTATGGCACACCTGCTTATTCTCTGTATAAATAGGCTAACGGTTCTTTCAAACTACGATCACTCATCCGCAGTGACGGTGCTAGGGGTGGACCAGGGTGGGCCATGACCCCCCCAATATTTTAGGTCCCCCCTCTTCCCCTCTCCCCCCCCTCTCCCCCCCACCCTCTCCCCCCCCCCCTCCCCCACCCGACCCAACATTCAGGTTACCACCAGAATGAAATACTGTAATAAAAAAAAGGGGCAGCTAAATTTGAAATCAAATAAGTAAACTGCGCTTTTATTTCTTTATTTTATTTTAATTATTAACTATTAATTTATTTATATTTGTAGCGACTTTTCAATGTATGTCTAGCCTACTTTATTTACTGTGTTTATGGGGCGTATTATCCCCAAAATGGGACTGCTTTGAAGCCTACGTTACGTCAGGTTGAATTAACCGGAATAAAAGTGCCTAATGCTGCTGCCTTAAAAAAAGGCTTTGACCCACTCTGTAATCAGATGTGCCCTCTGTGCCCCCCCCCCCCCCCAAAAAAAACTATTCAATCCTGACGCCGTCACTGGCTCATCCGTGTACTGCACAGGGTGGGTTATGCAAAAAAAATGAGCCTTTAAAAGAAGTGTACGCAAAAAATAAAATAAAAATAGAATATGAATTGGCCGATTACGTATAATTGTCCGGACAGGATCAATACTGGAACTATCCGCGTCGATTCCAAACATTTAACACGATTCCGGAAATGCAGAATTACTAACCAGGGCATTGAATTACAGACATTTCAATTCTATTTACACGGCATTAAAGTCAGAGATTAATTTCCTTTTTATTGCACATAGCTTCTTTTTGTTATTATTAATATTTGGGTTAGGTATTTTCGGTCGTGAAATGTAGATCACGGCCTTCAGATTTAGTCTGATGTGGACTGCTACTGCACGTTTGGAGAAGGGATTAAATTACTGTAAAATTTTGTTTAATAGGAAGAAAACTTCATGATCGTTTTCTCTCGTTGCTTCCTCGTGAATCCAGCTGTCAAGGGATTTCCATTGTAGGAAAAAAAAACAAGAGACTCATAACAACAACCTTGTCAGATCAAATCTTAAAAGGCAGGGCGGAAGTTTCTCTTGGAAGACATTATTATCTTGTTTAATTTCGCTCCTGAGAACTTTTTACGTCAGCCCAATCAACACTTGTTTCATCTTGTTTACTCACTCTCGCTGACTTTTCGCGATCGCATTCTTGACGAAGACCTAGAAAAGTTGTTTACTGTGGTTGGAATTTCGTTACGTATACGTAATATCGGGATTATTTGGAAAACTAGCTAGGTGGTGTTTGATGCACCGTTTGCAACATTCGGACGGCTTGCTTCCTCGTGTGTTTGTGCGAACACTGGTTATGAAACAAACGCTGATTTTCGTTCGCTTTGCTCACTCAATATGGTCCGAACTCCATCACTGACATATGAATATTTCCACCGGAAATAAAGAAAACAACAAAGTCCAAACCTTTTAACCAATAGGGCTGAAGGAGCACAGGCTTAAAATACTTCTTTACGACGGGAAAATAAAGGTGAGTGTATTTAAAATAAAAAGCCCAACAGTTGGTGTGTAGCTTGAATTTGTCCACCCAATTGCTCTTCAACCCTTAAAAGAATATTAAACCCTCACTTTTCCAATTTGTTTGCTATTAGCTAAGACTCTCAAAACCCTTTTAAGACTTATAAAAATCTCCCTTGCCTTGATAATAACGTCGAAATAAATAAAAATAAAAAAACTGCGTTTTTTAGGGCAATACACCCTACGAGAAACAGCGTTCACGCCATGGAGGGCTGAGACGTCATCTTTCTTAAAGCCAGGTGGGGTGCTGTCATACCTTTCTCCTTGTATTCAGCGAGCCTCGGGCGGCGCTGTTTCGTTTCTAGCGCTTGCGCTGATCGCTCAGAAGGCTGCAGAATACGGTAAAAAAGATGACGTCACGCCGAGCGATTCAAAACGGGATTTTCTCCATGAGCGAATGGGAGTGTTAACTACTTGTTGTCTGCTTAAAGCAGGCGCTTTAAAATTCGTACGGTTTAAAGACGCATGTTCACCATTTCGATAGCGTTGTCCATATTCTAAACACCAGAGTTGGAACTGACCCATGGGTCGGTGGAACAGTGGGTCAAATGGGTCACATGTTTATCATGGGTCAAGTGGGTCATGGGTCAAGACCGTTCACCCACCGACCCACGGTACCGTAATTGGGTATCTGACACTTCGTAAGTCTTACTAGTACTCTTTAGAAATTTTTCTTACTCTTTCAAAATTACTTTTTCCCCAGAAGGTTAAAACACCTTCGTAAATAAATGCTTTTTTAAAAAATTGGACTGTTTGAAATAACATCGCATGCATTTGTATACTGGTACTTTTATTTTCATAGCGTGGGATGGGTCACGATGGGGTCACATTTTGTTCTTTATCGGGTGGGTAAAGTGGGTCATCGTGGGTCAGGGCTCGAGTGGGTCAGGTGGGTCATGGGTCAGAAAAAGTGACCCACTGCCATCTCTGCTAAACACATCATCCATGTTCCAGAATCTCCCTGATGTGGGTCACGTGACCTCGTTTTAGTTATGAAAAGCACGGAACTGTTGCGAATAGTGTTGTTCCATTTTTAATTTACCGCTATTTTCTTTATATTGCTCGAAGATTCTACGGTGCTGCATCTATACCAAGCGCCATGGCTGTTTGCTGTGACGTGAATGTCACGTGACTGGGCTAGTCCAATCAGATGGCCAAACAGCCGTTGTTCTCGTTCGTCATTGGCTAACTCATGGTGACGTCACGGCAAACAGCCATTGCGCATGGTATAGGAGCTGAAAAGGTGAAAAGGCGCCTTTAAGCACTAACACCTGTTGCCGTCGGATGCGAATTAACGTTAATTCTAGTATCTGAACTAACGGTAAAAAAAAATCATTGTTGAAAGGTTTAGTATTCTTCTAACTGAAAGGTGTGACACGCGTCCTTTCAGGTGTCGTTTTATGTGGAAAAGTCTTTTAGTTGCACATTCATTTATGGTTAATTTCCGTGGATAATGAATGTCTGATTTGACGTCTCAATTAATTTGGATATTTAAGTGATCAAAATCCTTGATTTTTGTTGTACAATTTTATCGATTTTTCCATCTTGAGCCTATAGACAGGGCATAGAATTCAATTTGAAAATTTGAAATGAACCGAACAATGGTTTGTGGAGACCCAGTGGAGACGGGCAAATAGACAGATACCAGGACAAGATGAGATATCGTATCCCTTCTTTTTTTTTTTTTTTGCATCGCGCGTCACCGAGCAAAATTACTGTAAAATAAAATACCATGACTCGACTCCAAAATTGTTTTTTTTTTTTTTTTTTGGAGGGGGAGGAAACGGGGGACATGGTCTTTGTACCGGCACTCTTCCTTGGTAAACGCTAATTGCAGTACCAATGGCAGGTAAAAGATGGACTGGCACTGCGAAACGATCCCTCCTGACAGGGAGTAAGCCAGGGAAGAACTAGGAATAAAATAAAACGAGGGAAAAATCAGTATAATAAATCCGGGGGAAAAGTGTGTCAGTGTTCCGTCTGCAACGAAAGAAACGTTCATTGTCGTGTTTCCCCGACTACAGAGAATCCACAATGGTTACGACTCTTTTCTAAACACAATGTGAAAAAAGCCACTGATATTGTTTACCTAACATAAGATCTTAAAAATTATCAGTTTGAGAAATCTAGTTCATAATAATTGTTAAGCTACGTTTAAACACAAGGATATCGATAGGATAGAATGAAGTTCCTTAGAAAGTCTGCTATAAAATTGAAGCTGCCACGACTGTATGATAAACTAAGTTTGAAATATTATTTTATAAAAAAAAAATGTGTAACAGTGTGCCGTGCAAAAATTTTACGATTTTAATAAAATGAAGATAAATATTAAAGAATGGATTTTTTTGACTGAAAGTTCTTGATGACTTCTAGAAATTGAGTCGTTCGACCAAAAATATCTGATATCTATCCCAAAAGCAAAACTTGTCAGGGGTTTCCGCCAAGCTTTTCGGCCGTGTGAAGTCGTAATATCATACGCCAAGCGCTTTCGCCGAGCTAATCCCACCGACCAATACTTCAAACGTTAAATGAAATAATTGAAAATTGTGCAGTAAGCAATTTTCAGATATTTCATTTAACCTTCGAACTATTACTCGGTGGGATTAGCTTGGCGAAAGAGCTTGGCGTTTGATATCACGACTTCACACGGCCGAAAAGCTTGGCGGAAATACCTAACAAGTTTTGTTTTGGGGTAGATATTGCTTACTGTAAAGATTTACAGTTTTAAGTACTTCTTATTGTTTTCATATTGTATTAGTAGCATATCGCATACAATCCCTGTATTGGGTTTCGAGCTGCTATTTTATGAAATGAATTATTATTATTACTATTATTCGCCAACCTAGGCTGTTAGCAAAGCTTTCACTAAGCGTTGATATGAAATCTGCCCCATAAATCTCTGTGAAACATCTCTAACTTTGAAAAACATACTGACCTCTGGCTGGCTATTATCCCATCCTGTAATTAGAAGTCTCGGTGATATTTATAAACCAATGTCGACTCCATTAAAGTTAGTTTCTATTGTGAACGACTGTTGTATTGTTATTTTTGTGAACACGGAAGTCTACCTTGACTCCAGACTGACAGACATCGTTTTATTTCCTGATAACGGACTTCTTATTATGAGGAAAAGAAAAATTGCCACGTGTGCCATACTCGAGTTATTGCCTTAGATCTGAAGCAATTAAAAGGAGCGGAATCATTGTATGGGAAAGAACAACAAGAGAAGATCACAGAGTGAAATAAAAGATTGAACTGACGATTAAAGCTCGTACTGAATATTAGAAAAATTATACTAAAAAAATGTTAGGATTGATCACCAGTAAAACAAGATATCTGCTGAAGTGCTAAAGGTATATATAACAATAATAATAAAAAATTTTGTCACCATAGCAACAGGTCTGGCTAATCCCTAAGATCGCTAACAGCCAGCCTAAATTAAAAGCAAAAGACAATCCCATATAAAGACAGAGATTGGCCAAGGGAAGGTGAGGGGATTAGGTATTGGGACACGAATGCCTTGCCACCAAGGTGAGACCTGCCAGGGACTCTAAGGCTCCCGATGGCATTGCCAAACGTGTTGGACACGGCAGGTGTAGTGGGGGCCCAAGTAAAAAATAAAACGCAGATGAACAAATGAGACGGTTAAAATGCATCTTCAATACTTTGACGTAGCGATAGTAAAAATAAAAAGAGCTGCGCAACGTTACCGTTGCTTTGACTGACTTTACCAAAATCGTGTCTCAACAGAGGAGGGAAATGGGAAAGGGATGTGGGGCCGGTACAAGAAAAATTAATGTCTTGCAAACGCTTGTGCTGGTAATTGGAACTGGTACTACGGCTATCATGTCGTTGATAATGCTCGCGGTATTAGGAAGAAAAAAAAATGTTGAATAGACAGTTTAGCCCAAAATTTATTAACAGGATGGAAAGAAAAATCGGTCCGAGTTGGGTTAAATAAACGCGGGTACAAACCTATTCCCTTTTCCTTTTGGGCTTAAATGCAAGACTGCCTGAGCGGGAAATTGAACCCACGACCTTTGAAACCAAAGGCGTAAGTCCTACCGCTGTGGTGGGACTTACTCCTTTGGTTTCAATGGTCGTGGGTTCAATACTCCGCTCAGTCAGTCAGACATTTAAGTCCAAAAAGCAACGTAAATAGGTTTGTATCCGTATTTATTTAGCCCAAATTTGACCTGTTTTGACGTTACAATATATATCTTTCGAATGAACCACTTCGCAAGACTGTACCCTAAGTCAGTTTCAAGTACTTTAGCAAAAGCCAAAAATAATCCCACAGAAAAATTGAAAGAGCCGTGGAGTCTCTCTCACACGGTGGACCACTGCACTGTGACTGAGGTTGGGCGCTAATGACCTAGCTGTCGACGCGCCATTAAGCCTCAATTCCCGCCTCATACGGTGGGTATTTTTGAATGTCGTGGTTTTAGTTGACGTTTTATGGGTCACGTGTTTTAGTTGTACATTTATTTATGATTAACGTGAATGAAAAACGATTAATGTCTGATTTTTGATATTCATGCGTCAAAATCTCTGAAACTCCTTGACCAGTTTTACTGATTTACGAACTTTTGCAGCTACAAAAAGAGTGCGTAAAATGAATTATGGGGAAAGTTTTACATCAATTGGACAATGGGTTCAAAGTTATAGTGAATACACTCGGATAATGACCTAGCTGTCGACGTCCCATTAACCCTCAATCCCCCACCCCCCCCAACTCATCTTTCTTTTTTCTGCAGTTTAAATCTTCAAATGTCAAGCATCGCATTAGACCTACTGATGTAAGGCTGTTTTCTTTTATATATTTAACACAACAATGATCTATCTTATTCTTGTTGTTTTTGTTGGGATGCGCTTTCTGAACGGGTTCCGTACATTTTTTTTATTTGGGATACTTTGTATCCAGCTGCAGTGGTCAAGTCGTGAGGTTTTTTTTTTTGTTTTAAAAAAAAAATAAAAACAACAATACATAAAACCCCTTCCACACTCAAAGAAAGCCCTGGCTGGGCCTGACACAGTATTTTTAGGTTCCGGTTGAACTTGGGGGGGGGGGGGACTTGAAATCCCCATCACGACCCCTTCTTCCAGTGTGGTCGTCACAATTTAAAACCTTTTTTAACTTTCAGTAAATGGAAAAATATAAAAACTAGCTGTACCCCCGGCGTAACATACGCCGATCTAGCTAGTTCCCGCATGATCTGTACATGGCAGCATGAATATTGAAAAGGTAGGCAAATGCCATTCCCCCAGCCAAACTCCCCTGCCCCGACCCCCCGAACATCCCTCCATTCAGATTTTCCCCATGCTGCCTCTCCGGTTCACCCTGTTCCTCCGGCCCCCCCCCATTCCCACCTCTGTGTGGTCTGAATACCCCCTCCCCCCTGCTCCCTCTCCCTTGGAATCCCCGGTGTTAGGTTTTCCTAGGGAAGTAAAGAGCGTTTTCAATGGAGGGCGCCATTCTTATTCTCAGTGTGGTGAATTGCCTGTTTCTCCGTTTTGACACCAAGCGCGATAAGCCTGCAACAACGTTCGTACAAGCAGTGATTGTTACTCAACCAACTTTGCAATTATTCAAGTCTGCTGCAATAGCCAACATTATTGAAGCAATAATTATTACAGGGCACATCCGTTCACATTAATTGTAGTGGAAGTGTTGAAGACCTTCGGGTGATATATCAGTGGTTTTCATTTGGTTTTTGGTCTTAATGATTTATTTGGTGATTTATTTGGTTATTTGTTGTTTATTGTTGTTCATTTAGTTTACTATATCGGTGCGCATGACTGAGGGTCAAGGCACCATTGAAATCTACCAATCAATCGTTCACAATGTTGACGATGTACATTTCGGAGTTAATTGTAGTGATGTGCATTAGTGTTCAGATTAGTAGTGGTTATATTATTATGGTTATATTATTATCATATCAAAAACCAAAACTGGTTAAAGGGGCCGCCAAGTTCCGA
>JAHWFP010133546.1:0-22966 GCA_023313725.1 Lithobius niger
ATTTGGCTCGATTTGGTTAAATTTTAGTCTCAACACAATCGGGCTATGTACAAATTTAGAAATTAATTACGAGCGCTCAGTTTGTCCGCTAAAACCACAGGGTGATTTTTTTTAAGAGCAACGGTGGGATGTACAGCGAGGGTGAGGGAACGAAGGTATAATTTTAGACAGTGGTTCCTTCCATGTCCACCTGGCTCTCTTCCTTTCACGTGTTGTGGCAGATTGGTCGCGAGCTTTGGGGTTGGAGCTTAAAGGTGTCCTTTCACCTTTTCAACTCCTAGATACAGCACCACACAAACTTCGAGCAAGAAAACAGCGGTAACGTAAAAATGGAACAACACTATTCCCAGCAGCTCCCCGATTTTCGTAACTAAAACGAGATCACGTGACCTACATCGGCCTATTGGATGACGGAGAATTTGGAACTTGGATGCTGTGTTTAGAATATGGGCAACGCTATTGAAATGTTGAACAGGCACCTTTAATGTACGATCTGAGTATACACTTTTTCCGGCCAAACAACAAACGTTCCATCTTATAAAATTAAGAAAGGAATTGGCAAGAAAAAATTACCGTCCAACACAACAATAAACATGAACATGACTAGAATAGTCAGGTGTCGTGTCAATTTAATGAGCAAGAGTCTGTATGTGAATGGTCTACATTCCTGTTCAGGTGACAAAATTATGGCGTCGTTGAAACTTTGGTGGTCAAGAGTTCAACTTACCAGGCTTACATCGATCTAATGGAAATTCAGTTTAAATTTTTGACGTGAAAATACCAAGGCCAAGTCCGTGTTTCAGTGTTTGTTCCGATAGGAATATGGACCTTTCACGTCAGTTTCATGTTCAGTTTAAATTTAGACGTAAAAATATTGTAGCCACATCCATGTTTTTAGTGACCATAATTTGTTTGAACAGGAATATGGACCATTTACATAAAATTGCTTGCTCTATTTAAATTTAGACGTGAAAATCTTATCATGTTCATGTTTTTAGTTATTTGTTTTGGACTTGTAATTTGTTTGGACAGGAATATACACCATTCATGTCCAGTTTCTCAACTTTAGAAGCTGGAACGTTTGCTGTTTGGACAGGAAAGCTGTATACTCAGGTCACGCGTTAAGCTCCGCCCCCAAAGCTCGCGACCAATCAGCCGCAAGACATGAAAGGAAGCGAGCCACGGTGGACGTGGAAAGAGCCACTGCCACAATTTTAATTAATTTAATTTAATAACAGCGTCAGAATGAAATGTTGCAGACTTGTACATAGTATGAACAAAATACAGTCGAAGCAAAAAGTAGTGACAACTTATTCAATTGGAAAAGTGTTAGTCGTAGGGTAGGCCTATGGGTCACAAATTAACCAACACCAAGGAAATTTGCAAAACTAAATAGTTAATCATAAGAATACCTTACCTTGTCAGAGATATGCCCATCCAATCGATTCTTAAGAATATTCGCCAAATGGGCACACGTTACATAATTAGGTAGGTTATTCCACATGTTACGCCTAAAGCGAGGTACAGGCAATTTGAATGAGATCCTCTGGTTAAAAAAAGGGGATACGTATATTATCGTATAATTAAAAAAGATAATTAGGTAGATTAATGTCAATCGTAATGATTTTGTACATAAGGCCAAACAAAAAAAAATTGTTTGGTTTGCGGTTAAAAAAAAAATATGGTCGGTCGGAAAATTTTTTTTTATTTTGCACTTTATTTTTGTTACTAAATCAGAAAGTCTTTACTTCAAAACTTTTAATTTTGTATTTTTTTATGCAATAAAGATACATTCATGATCACGGAGCAAACATTTTCCTTTTTCCGGGAAGCTTTGGGACCATTTTTGTATCGTAGGATGGAGCGTCAAAATAGGGAGGGGGATTTTTTTTTTCTTGGAGGGAAAAATAGTTTAGGGTCGGTCGGGTAACGCAAACCAAACCATTTTTTTTGTTTGGCATAATTAGAAGTCCCCCTCCCTGGCCGCGCCAAGTAAGGGACGGGCAATTTTAATATTTCCAACCTCTTTTTATAATTCTCGTGAGCCGATCCTGCAATATGCCTAGTAATTTTCGTTTGTACGTTTTTGGCCGATTTTTTATCATTTAATATATTGTTTCCCAAAAAAGTACACCATATTCTAAAATTGGCCTAATTGTGGAGTAATGTTTAAGGTACAACTGCGCTCACGACTGCTAATTGAGCGATTCACTAAGTACATAATGCAGTTGACCTTCTTAACAAGGCTTTGTACGTGTTGAGTAAAGGTAAGTTTACAATCAATGATAAGGCCCAAACCACGTGTAAATGGAACTTCCTTTGCCAACAAGTTATGAAATACATAAGAGGAGATGTATATTTTGGGGTGCCTATTTTCAAAGACAAAAAAATTTTAATTAAGAACATTTTTTTTTAAAGAAGTGTCACTTTAATTCTATGCTTTTTTGCTGAACATTTCGTGTATTGGCAAAATCATAATTTTTTTTAGTTTGTGTTTGTGTAGCTTTTCCTACTATCCTAAACTACGTATTCATTAGAATTGATTTTTTAGTTATGTTCTTGTAGTAGTAATGCATGGTTTGTGAGGTTAGAATAATTTATATTGTGTAACTCTTCGTGGCCAAACGATTGACATGGATTAATCTTTTCTTCCAAAAAAATCTGGGGTTTCTTTCTTTTTTCCCCTTTGTTTTGCTGTGTTTATGTAGCCTATGCTCTTTCCTTGATTTAGCCCATAGAATCACCAGAAATAAACGCTGAAAAGCAGTAGCGTGCACACACCCCCGAGAGCGCAGGAGCAACTTTTAGTAAAAGGGCACAGTAAGTTTTTTAGTGGTCATATTTTGTGGAGACCTTTTTTTTGACCGTCCCTTTTTTTTTTACCCTTTTCGGCCCCCTTCTTAGCTTTTTTTCTTTCTTTTCCCCTTTTTTAGCCTATTTATGGCGGCATCTTTAAGCCTTTAGATCCTTTCTCGGGCAACGCTGCACCACCAAATGTCAGCACAAAAAGCCAATTATTTTTTTTTCACAAAAGGGCATTTTATTATTGGCTCAGCTGGTCAGCGAAGCAAAACGACTCCCGCGATTGCTAGTAGCCTAGCCTGCAAAACTAATAATAATAATAACAATAATTGAAGTCATATACTCTACAGGCAAAGTCTGATAGCCTAGCCTGCCGAAGTTGTTAAAATTGTTAGCTTTACACAAATCTTGGCTCATGATTGACTGATTTGGTCACTAGTATTACGTATCAAATTTTCTGGAAGCGGTGGTGGCGAAATCGAACTGTTTCTCCACTAACTAGTTGCCTCGTACTACTATCAGCACAATGCACGTTGTGGACAGTAGGAGGCTGCTGCATACACCAATACATAATTTATTAATTTTAAATGTTTCGATGAGATCTTTTCATTGGTAAAAGAACCATATCAATAACTTAAATTACTGGCATGTTATTTACTGAAGCCCAAATAATTTTAACCCTCGAGAGTTGGGTAGGAATAATTTATAATGATAGTGACGCAGACGGTGGCAGAAAGTTCTGGTGTTGCGACTAGGTGATGCCCCTACCATTTCTGGTTTATAATAATGTGCAAAACTTCTAAATTGAATAAAGTTTTCTGATGTCTAGTCAATTGTCTGATGTCTCAAAGGTTTTCTGATGTCTAGTCAATTGTCTGATGTCTCAAAGGTTTACACAGGATGTTCATTACCAGTGGCATGTAATTTGTGCCTGTTAGTTGCAAAATCAACATAACCTATGTTAGATGGGGATAGTTCACAGGAATAATAATAATAGGCCATTGTTGGAACATCGGTATCCAAAGTCGCCTGGCAGAAAAATAGTAAATAATATGCTGCTAAGTAAACCTTAGCCAGACTGTACGTGATATGTTCGTTGTCTATCGTTAAATGGGATCTTTACACGAAAGGGCGTGTTTCTAAACTAGAGGGAAGAGTGAGATGGAATCCTCTAAGCCACGCCCCTCAACGTCACCAAAACCGATCAGTTTAGAAACACCACTGCCTCACTTGTCGTTCTCAACATTAGAAAAATTAGCAATAGCACATCTATTTTCAGCAAGAGAAATGTTATTAAGAACATAATACAAATGGTTATTAATCTATGTTTAATTGGAATTTGTTTGTAAATTTAGACATTTTCCATATCTCACTTCCTAAAGTTTAGAAACACCACCATCTCAGCTACTAATGCGTGATGGCAGCCATGTTGGATCAGTAAGTGAGTGAGAAAAACCTTGCCTCACTTTCCTCAGCAACATCTCAGCTCCATGACGTCACGTGGGAGGAGTTTCGATCAGTCTTCTCGAGTTAAGAAACAGTTTTCCTCACTTCCCCTCAGACATTCCCTCCCTCTAGTTACATCCCTCTAGTTTAGAAACAGCACCATTCAAACAGTCTGCATTAAAGACTGGCCTTGTGAGGATACAACCAGTCGGGGCAGTTGTCTTTTCTTTTCTTTCTCAGATGAGTGTATCTTGTATCCACCCAAAACCAAAACTGGTAGAAAAACCCACCAAGTTTCCAAAACGATCGGCCTTTGAAGGTAGTGATATCATTCCATCAGGGAAAGGTCGCCAAGTTTAATCCTATTAGCCAAGTTAATCGCACATATTAATAGTTCGAAAGTTAAACGAAACTAGAAGATTGCTACTGGTGGTAGCAATCTTCAAGTTTTCGTTTAACGTCCAAAGTATTATTCGGTGCGATTAACCTTGGCGGCCTTACCCTGATGGAATGATGTCACTACCTTCAAAGGCCGATCGTTTTTCGAAACTTGGCGGGTTTTTCTACCAGTTTTGGTTTTGAGTGGATAGCACAACTTTCATAGGCCTGTGAATGTACAAAAGGTTACACCGTCTTATCTTCATCTGTATCTTTTTTTCTGGAGGAATTTGATATTCACATTGATAATTTTCAAATTTACCATTGCCAATTAGCCGTTTGATTAGCCAAAATTGACATGGCTTAGTTTATTATACGAGCATTCGTCACATGCTTACGTTTCTTCAATCCCATTTTTGCAGACACTGACTAACAATCACTGAATTCCTTCGCTTCGCTCACTCAGCACATGCCCTTTAGTTGTTTTGTTTATCCTTGTACCTTCCCCTTACTTTTTCAAGATTTCTGCAGCATTAGGATTTATTCTCGACATGACAAGCTACGCTTTTAGTTGCTTGCAGTTAATAGGCACATGTAACTTAGGACTGTGAACATACAAAAGGCCAGCGCACCATCTTATATTTCGCTCTACCTTTCTTTTTGGAGGCATTTCATGTCTGTAAATAATTAGCCGTTACATCAGCAAAATTGACAATTTTTTCGTTTGCTTTCTTCGTTCACATTTAGTCATGCAGAAACCCCCATTGCTAAAACAGGAGAACGCGAAGCATTTTATTTTTGGGTTATTAGCAAAAACCACGCTTGGTCAAGGATGCTCGTATTGTTGCGTAACCATCACCTAACGTGCATCCCTTTATTCTTCAACGTTAATGTTTCCTTATTTTGTCATTCGTTACAGTTCAGCTTTTAGTTCGTCCAGACTTTTACAATCATCTAAGGACCAGTGTTGATTGTTCAAGCCATTGTTGCTTGAAATCTTTGGTTGGAATTTGGAAAAGAAACGAAATTTAAATTCCCTGGTGGCGAATTTTAAAACCCTCCCACGCATTTGTCCTGACTCATACAACCCCCAAACCAACAAAAAAACCATGCTCAGATCACCATGCATCCGTGTGCAAACGTTCAGCTACGTAGGACGTCTCAATTTTGCGCTAGCCATGAGCAAAAAGTCGATGGAATTTAACGTGGGAAAATCTTATTAGGTAGTTAGCTAGCTAGACAGTAACATAAAAACAACATTATTGACGCATCCGATATTCTCTATGATTGGTGGACACTCATCCTTGAAAATTTAGATTTTCTTAATCATTGACCCTTTCCCTTACATTTTCCACAATTTGAAACATTTCCGTCGCATTGGGATTTATCCTCAACATGCCAAAATATGCTTTCAGTTGCTTACAGTTAACAGACACATGTCTGCTAGTGAGCCGCCAACAATCAATTTTTTAACAATCGGAAGTCTACAATGGGATGATCTACTGTTACTGGGCGGCGACACACTAGCGTGTATCTAGATACTCACAAGGCCAGTCTTTAATGCAGACTGTTTGCTTCGTTCACCCTTTACCTTGTGATTTATTCTTTATTTAGGGATCTTCACAATCTTGCAAAGGATATTGATGAAGTTTGTGTCCTTGTGAAAGGTGCGAAGATTTGTTTTATTTTAAGCTCCGCTGCCATACCATGATGTGCTCAGTGGCAGATCTAGGATTACCTGAAGGGAGGTGCTGTTGCATGCCATTTCACTGTCAGCTAGGGGTCTGCGGAGCATTGCTAGCTTCCCTAGCGGGGTCTTCGACACAACCCCCCGAAACTTTTACATTTATAGCCTTTTTCTACTGCTTTTCTGGAGGCCATGATTGTAGACGAGTGTAGGCCATAAAACAACTGCTGTTGTCAAAATATTCATTCAGCATGGGGGGGGGGGCCCCCCCCCCCCCCCGGGGACGAACTACCATACACCAACTCCCTACAATGGTACTGGGATGCTACCTAAATTGCTATGTTCTTGCATCTGCTAGTGGTTTAATGCCGTTTTAATTTCCTTCAATACCCTTCTGCACCCAAAAATTTAACTTTTTATATGCCGACGAAAATATACATTACCTGCAAATTTACAGCATTCCGTCTTCGAATGCAACTCCTCAGAGAAGAAGAACTTTTGGCCCTAAGGCCTGCCAGCTAGGTAGCCTCACTCTGTGCGCATGCGAGGCGCACTCCTCCCGAGTAAGCAGTGGAGCCAGCTAGTCCTCGTCTTTCTTCTTCTGTGCGGCGAAGTGCGTGGTCGCACTGCCCGTCCAGAGCTTCCTTCGCCTTCGGATCTTCAAGCCTTCATTTGCAGTGCTGCTGCCTTCCTCCTTCGCTATCCTTCGCACCGAAGGTGGGTTGGCCAGGGTTACCACCCCGCCACCTTCATCTCCTTCGCCTAGACCTCTTCGCTTCAAGGATTTTGCCCCCGTGTTAAACTTTGGTTTTGGCGTGGTGGTCCCTTCGCCTTCACCTGACTTTTGGAGCTTCAATACTGATCCGACTTAACATACTGCTTCTCATCCTTCTCTAAACCAGATGAATTATTAGCTATGAAGCGTGTTAGACGTTTTCAGGTAAATTGCCAGCCTCGTGTTATGGCAAACACAGTCCTTTGGCTTTTGGACCTTCAGCTTCTTCGTAGCACGCTGGTGCCACAATCCTTGAACCTTCAGCCTTCGGCTTTGGTTGCTGGTGGCTCTTTGACGTTCCATTCAGACGACATAACCATCCCTGCTGTGAACGGCACTGCAACAGGAAGCACGCCTCCTTCGCGGGATTCTTCAACTGCCCTTCGAGCTGCTATTTGCAGCATTTGTATGCCTTCGCTTCCTTCTGACCCAGACGATTCCCGGACTGCTCGCCAACATTTTTTGGTTACTTTTTACACCCTTCGGGGTCTCCTATCTCTGAAAATAGTCCACCATCACCACCAATTGGTAGCCTTCGCCCCCGATCCCTTTGGCCAATCTTTCACCTAGCACTTCCAGAAGCTAGGCTCATTCACAGTGGGCCGCATCTCTCTTTGCTTCTGTCTCCTTTGCCGAATATCAGACTCAAAAGGCCTTCGTAACAGTAAACTCCAAATTGTTATGAGTTTCTGTGGACCTTGTCCTTCTCACTCCAGCTCCTTCGGACCTGTCATCCCTCCCTCACAAGACAAGACCTCTACTCTTACCAACCTTTGCAGCCGTTGTTCTTTTCTGCATTCAGCATTCATATTTCACCGCAGGCTTGCAGGCCGCCTTCACCTTCATCCGTTTCATCAGCTGTTCCTCTCCACTGTACAGATTGTGAGTGACGTCAGGCGTCCGGATTTAGAATCAAGGAACGACAGCCTTGCCTTTGTCTGCATATTTCAAACCATTGTATGCAGTCTCCTTCGTTCGCCTATCCCTTGTGGTCAAGCAACAAAGGCTGCCTCGAATCTTTTAGCTCTACCAAGCTGAACACGGCTAAAGGAAGTGTATCTTCGCTTCAAACCTCAAGTTACAACCCGCAGAAACACCATCGAGCACATTTTCGTCTACACCCTTGGACTTTCGCTACCTTACCATCAACATAACTGCTAAATCTGCTCAGCCCTTTCGGAATCCCGAACGGCTGGTCTCACAGAATGCTCTAGCTATGCTCTCAGCGCTCTGCCGCTGCCTGGTTCTTCCTTGCCCTTCTGCGCTCATCCTTCGCTCCTGTCGAAGGCCTCTGCTTCTTCAGCTTCGCCTTGGCACTTTTGTAGGGTCATAGCCCCGTGGCACGTTGCCATTATCAAACTACCAGGTCAGCTATCAACCTTCCTTTCCTGGATATGGGGGAGCATCCCAACCTAACAAGTAATACCAACTCTTTACCGCAAGAGGACTTCAATACTGATCCAACTTAACATACTGCTTCTCATCCTTCGTTAAACCAGATGAATAATTAGCTACGAAACGAGTATTAGACGTTTTCAGGTAAATTGCCTGCCCCATGTTACGGCAAACACAGTCGTCTGCACCATCCTACGTACAGATATACTGATCCAACTTAACATACTGCTTTTCATCCTTCGTTAAACCAAATGAATAATTAGCTATGAAACGTGTATTAGACGTTTTCAGGTAAATTGCCAGCCCCATGTTATGGCAAACACAGTCGTCTGCACCATCCTACGTACAGATATACATTCTACCAGGTCACAGGTTCGTTAACCGTCGCTAGCGCTCTTTGGCACTAATTCTGCTATGTTATGTAGCAGGAAAGCCTTCATTTCTCAGCAAGCTTGTACATACACATAATGTACCACGTTTCTCTCAGCATCTACAGCTTTCCAGTTTCACTACATCAAGGACGGTTACTCAGAGCCTTCACGTCACCTTTCATGGCCTCCTGGCTACACTCCACGAAGATGGTCATGCCCAGCCTTCATTCGGGTCAACCACGCCTCAACCCCCAACGAAGTATGTCACGACATAGATCTTTTAATTGTCACACAAATCCTTGCCCAGTGTGTCTGTTGATTCCTCTAGACATCTGGACCAAAAAAAAAAGCGGGGTTCCACCTAAAGTCAACGAAAATTTTAAAGCAAATATCAAATAAGAAGGTCCATGAGGTTGCTCAAGTCCTCCCAATCCAATACGCCCTAGGGAAATCCTTCGACAGAATAACCAGGAAAATTATAAGCGGCAGTAACGACAAAAGAATACTACAGGAATTCCGACATAGTATAGTGCCCCTGCAATGTCTCTGTCCACTCTATCACGGCCTTCAATTGAAAACATTCAGCCCCCTTTTGGCTCCACCTGCAACCAAGAAGGCTAAAATCCCGCAAAATGTTTCAGTGGCTTCCCTGATGCCTCCTACAACGGCTCCTTCGCTCGCTCCTTCGCACCCTCACACCTCGAAGGTTGCCCCGGCACGCATGCTTACACTTTGGATTTTTTTTCTTTCGATTACGAAGTTATGTACATAGTTCGTTTTGGTCTGCGGATTCCTCAAATTGCAGTGAGGTCGTCTAAATTCCATCATTTTCCACTACGCTCTTTTTAGTCCGGCATTTTTTTGTTTGAAACAAGACGATCTTGCAAGCCACCAACCAAGCTTTCACCACAGAACTCACAACTGCACGCTCAAGTCCTCCATCAGCAAAAACAGATTATTCTAGCCAGATTAAAGATAAGACAGCTGTCGCCATTACCTCCCAGTCTATGTCCCTCTTAGAGGTTGGCTCATTATTTTTTTTTCGGCTTCTTCACCCCCCCCCCCCCCTCTATGTACGTTCCTGTTGATACGATCTGCCGACGAAAGCAGTCCTTGAGACCTTCGTCATGTTGCCTTCACTACCTTCAATGGCAGCCACCTTTCCTACCACACCAGTCCTTGAATTTTCTTGGGAAGTACAATCAATCGTTCCCCTCTTCTAGTCATGTCTCAACTGTGGACGACGTTAACATAACAGATGCACCCACTTTTCAAGACGGAGCAAAGGCTGTTTAGGCTACATCTCTCATACCTCTTTCAACTACCACCTTCAATACTTATTCCATCTGGCATTTCGATGATGCCAAACATTTCGTTCCCATTTATCCTGGGGTACTTCCTGTCTCCCATACTGCTGCTAAGCAGCTACTTTTCACCTCATGCAGGGCAAAAGCCAAGGGAAGCTATAGACTTCCATGAACGTCTATAAAACTTCATCAGCTCTACACATTCCTCTCCTACTTCGACAGCTGGGAACCGCAGTCTTGAGACTGACTAAACCCCCTGTGGAGTCGTCACTTGTGTGCTCCACAATGGCAGCCATCAATTTCATGTCTATATGTTAACCCTACCAAGATAACCCTTTAACCACTAAATAGGCTGTTCCATAATTGTATATAGTCTTAAGTGCATCACATGACTTCCCTGTATTTAAGGAGCAGTAAACAGGAAGTTCGCTGTCTTATCAGCTGTAGCCTACACTCTGGTAGTCCGTGTGTTTATTACCATTGGTGCCCACGCTGGGCTAAGGTGTGTCCCCGCCTAGGACATCACAGTTGGCGACGAGTCCGGTACCTTTGGTAATCTTTAAAAACTTAAGCCAGAAAGGTCACAATCTCCATCGATTATTACGTCACCGTCCACTAAGCAATCACCACCGAAGCCAGGTCATGCTAACAAAAAGGCGAAACCGAATCCCAATAAACGCAAAGTTGTGCTATCACCAACACAGGTTGACATTGCAGCGCAGCTTCAAAATGCTCAGCATTCAAAGAGACTGCGTAGAGCTCCAGACAAGCTCAATTTGTAGTTTTTTTTGCAAAATTACCATTTGGCTACAACTTCTTCGATTTTTTTTGTTGTAATCCGTTATATATGAATTAAATGATAGTTCTTTTTAAACTGTAGCGAGTAACGTTAAAACGTTTTGTCCCCTAGTTATTCGTGCAGAGAATTGGCTCTGTTAATTTTAAAAATGTCCACCTTTAAAATTAGGTAAAAATGTAAGTGTATTTTGTTGTTCGTGTGAAAAATTGATTTCACGATTTTATCTTTTTTGTATCTTTTTGTCTTTTCATGTACCTAAACACTTCTGACATCGGAACAAAAAATTGCTTGGAGCCGCAATTCCCACTCCGGTGAAGCCTAATCCAAAGCAACGCTGTCCACAGCAACGCTGTAGCGTTTCAGCTGCAGAAATGGTTGCTGCAAAAAGAAAATTAACCAAAAAAGGCTACGAAATTGAAACAACATTGAAAATTTAAATTGAATTTATTGTAAAATTGCTCCAGAAATCAAAACAGAAATTTAAAACTGGCAAGTTTTCAGCCAGTTTATTAATGTTTAATTTTTTGCTTAATCATGTACATCTTCAGTTCTTTATTTTTGTAAAACAGCTTTCAAAAATAGTGTTTAGTTTTTCCTCGAAAGCGAAAAATTATGTATCTTTCTTTGAAAATAGATAGTGCACTAAAAAATACATCTTGCCTTCGTAATCATGATTTTATTTCCAGCTAGGCTTAGATGATTTTTTTTTTCTGTTTTTTTTTTTTCGCTCGCTGCATTGTGGAGTCGTCACTTGTGTGCTCCACAATGGCAGCCATCAATTTCATGTCTATATGTTAACCCTACCAAGATAACCCTTTAACCACTAAATAGGCTGTTCCATAATTGTATATAGTCTTAAGTGCATCACATGACTTCCCTGTATTTAAGGAGCAGTAAACAGGAAGTTCGCTGTCTTTTCAGCTGTAGCCTACACTCTGGTAGTCCGTGATGTTTATTGCCATTGGTGCCCACGCTGGGCTAAGGTGTGTCCCCGCCTAGGACATCACCCCCCCCCCCCCCTCGGGAAACCCGCAGAGTATTTACCTCTGGTTTTCCGTCAAAGTTCGAGACTCTTTGAGTCTTACTTAATGAAGTTTTTATGGAAAGAAAGAGAACAAACACAGATGCTGTACGTTTTATTTTGGAATAATGAAATAATCCTCTCCAACGGAGTTTCATACGCAGACAAGTGACCAATTTATCATCCTGCCTTCCAAAACCTCTTAGCTGTGTGCTTGGCCTTCAGAATTTCCAAGAGAAAATTTCTTTATAAATCCATTATCACAAAACAATTTCACCCACATTTTTAAGAGTCAAAGCTTCTTTACCCTCAAAGAATCGCAGTTAGTCAGATTTTTCTGAGACTCCCCAGCATAAAATCTCACCTTTCCTTCTACTGCTCCCTTGAGTACCATTCCCCTCTCATTCGTCTATAGAAATTTCCTGTTTTCCTCTCTAGGTACTAGAACTGTTACATGTTATCTAGCCCGTTATTTTCCCTTCAAACATGCATACCTCGCCACCTTTCACCTCCAAAGATTCTCCGAAATTCACACTTTTGCTACAAAGAACAACGAAATTCTTCTTTGGACTTAATCAAACTCAACGACAAGACCTGTTTTACTTCGGCCTATACCGAATATCCTTCAACCAAAAAAAAAAAAAAAAATAAAAAAAGAGCCACTTTTCTTTTAAACTCGTTGAAAGGACCATAACCTGTCCGATGCCACTAGAAAGATACGGACACAGCATTTCTGATGGCACCCTGAAGAATCCTTCAAGCACTTCATACCTTACTTCCTACATCTATGCTACCAGGATATGTCAAGATCTTTATGCTATATTGCATAACTTAAAAGGTTATTCGGCCGGCCGACCTGCAAAGCAGTCCTTACCTTTTACCCTTGAACCTGTGAGCTCCTTCACCCATCTTTCGCTTCGATCCTTCACTCTGTTCTCTCTCAGGACATCTCCATGCATGTCTATTTTATAACAACCGACTTCGCTTCGCCTTGCGATGCTGTATGCCATCAGACACTTTTTAATTCGACGTGTCACACGTCGAATTAATGGGGTTATTAATTCGAACCGTGCATTGGACTGAAAAACGATATGTAAACAGAGTTCAAACTTACCTTTAAGGTGCCTGATGACGACTACAGTTAGTACACTATTTGCAGTTAGTACACTATCTTCGTTGTGAAAGTGTGCGTTTTTGTGAGTCTCGTGTGACATTTTTCAATCGTTGTAGTGTTTCACAGTAAGATGAATAACGGTGTTTTTACTGATATGGAGCTTCCTGGGGAAAAAAGTAACTCCCTTAGGGCAGAGGTGAAAAGGCAATTCGTGGGTAAGTAAACAAGAAAATTTTGAAGGTCAATACAAAAATATGTTGGGCAAACTTTTTATTTCACGCATACCATGAAAACACCATTTTCAAAAAAAAAAATGTATTTTTGGTGCTGAATGGGGGTGTGACCGCACCCAGTGCACTGCCTAAATCCACCTCTGGTTGTGCAGTTTGGACAAAGGGCCATTTCAATTTTTGTAAAGTATGCTAAACTGTGAAAATGACGTACGATTCTTTTTATTTTAGGGTTAGTAGTAGGAGAATTGCTTGTAAACGACTGCTGGCTGCAAAGGCAAAACTAAAGAAAGACAGAGACAAGTAAGTACAACAGCTTATCCACTTAATCAATGTAGTCCTGACCACATGCCATTCTATGCCCACTAAACATCGTTTTGTTTCACATGTGAGTTTTTTTTGGGTACGAAAATTTACATTACCTGTAAATTTAGCATTCTTATTCTTGAATGCATTTTCTCTCTAGAGATTAAAACAACCTACAACCTGCCAGCTCGCTAACCCCTAAGTGTGCACGCGTATCTCCAACAGGTATATAAACGCCCAAGGCATAAAAGCCATCTTTTATTCTCTTGCACTCGTATGGGTCATGCGTAACACCCGTTTTCTCTCACTGTGCACTCATTTTCTGCACTGTGCGCATAGAACGATTTTACCGGAACCGAAAGAAATCTGCTGGCCGAAACGCGTTTGACAGCTGGAAATGAAAGGCAACCAAAAGGCACAGGATGACCTGAACCGGAAGCAAGACAGCTGCCATCTACTTACTGAAAGGCGTAAGGTACATCGTCTCAAGCATGGCACCGAAACCGAAACACCACAAGTGGAAGTCTCATCGGGCCTGCTTGTAACCAGCGCAACTGACGTTTGTCTATATTTGTTATTTGTTGTTCAACATCTGCCGTCCCTGGAGTTTTTCCTGTGATTTCTACATCTACCCACGCATGATGTGCATGCTTATTGCTGCGGGCAATAGATCCTGTTCCTGGTTTCTTTACACAAATCTCGAATTTGGATCAAGCAAATGAAGAGGGTGATGGCACCTTTGGCATTTGTGGTTTGAACTGTGTTTGCGGTTTAGGAATCGACCATACCCGACCATTCTTTATAATTTTCACGGTAATTCATGGCGAATTCTCCTGCTACAGCACCGATGATGTCACGGCACTTGTGAGGCCTTTGCTTCGATCGATCGATGCGATCGGCCAGTTCCACCAACTCAATTATGACCACCCAAGCGGAAGGATTTGATGCGTCTACACTGGGATGCTGTGCACCTCGCCCATCCACATTCCGCGTGGGTGGCTCTAGCCATCCCATCCTACTGGTCAACCGTTGCTGACGTTCAACCATCTACATCGAAGGATTGACCTTTTCGTATGCTTTATGCTGATTCGTCACTGTTTAAAGTGACTACAGCAGTATTTTTTTTCTGAGAGGTGTGCGTTGGAAGCTTCGCTTGCAAGGACTACCGCCTGTGTCAGCACTAGCTGATCTGGACTCTTCGAAGCTCAAGATAAAGTTGCAGCACAAAACATTCAATTCTCGTATTGAGTAAGGATGAAGTCAAGTGGATTGGCGGCATTAACTGATGTAACAACTAAATATGTTGATTGTTGACCCATCGGCTAGGGTCGTAAAAATCTGATAATTGGCTAAACATTTACCGTCAGGTAAGAAAAAAAGATTAACGTTGAATCGGCCGGGCCCCCCCCCCCCCCCCCAAATAAAAAACAATTTTTTTTTTTAAAGTTTAACTCTTTCGGGTCCAATGCCAATTTTATTGTACCGTCCGAAAACACACTTCACATGACGTCAGTTGATAGTGCGCCCCAATGCATTCAAGGGTTACGTTCTACGAATGAACCAGTCTTAGGTAGCGATACTGAAGGAGTTTCAAAACGGACGTTGAAACGGCGAAGTTTATGAGAGGAATAAAGGTAGTGACATAAGAAGTTCATGACGTTATTCATTGCAGACAACGAAACTGGTATTCCCACCTTTCGAACGCGACCAAGAAAGCAACTGATTTTACTGGAACTTGCTCATAAACTTACAAAACCTGCACAAATTTCAAAGTTCAAGGAAGAAATACAGTCTTTCTTCGTGAATTTTCGACAGTCTACACTGGTGGATGTAAACACAGTCTGTCGTCACAGTCTTCATCAGGCTCACCTTCACGTGCTACCTCGTTCTTACGACTTTCGTGCGATTCAAATTCTGCAGTTTCACGTTGCCTCTGGTATTGGCTTGCCCATCTCCACTCAAGTTCGGCGGTTTTACGTTGCCTCCTGTACTTGTTTGCCACTTCCAAGGCAATGTGAAACCGCCGAATTTGAATCGCACGAAAGTGGTAAGAATGAGGTAGCACGTGAAGGTGATTCTGATGAAGACAGTCGACTGTATTTACATCCACCTGTGTAGGACTCGAAAATTCACGAAGAAAGACTGTATTTCTTCGTTGAACTTTGAATTTGTGCGTGTTTTTTAAGTTTGTGAGAATGTTGAAAAACTTTCAAAATAAAAATTGGGATGTTTTTATACTGGAACTAGGATGACATGTATTAAATTTAGTTGTATTGATGTATAAACTGCTGCAGCTTGGAAAATAACGATAATTGTAAAACATAATTAATGCCACAAATACGAATCTCTTCTTCCAAGCTTTACAATACCTTGCGTACATTGTAAATCAGACAACGTCTGGAAGGTCAAAGTGGTCAACGATAGCTTAAGAGATTGGATATGGAATGCATTCCTTTTCGAGTGTGAGTTTGCTCTGCGAAAGGTAAGTGTTAATTTTGATTCTGAAATTGTGCGTAACAATCTATTTTCAACAATTAATTATCAAGAATGACGAACTTTCAGAGTAGAAGCCGTTATGGAATTTTCAACAGGATATAGAATAAAGTGGGCAAAAAGGCGACTTGTGTTAGTAAATAGAGCACAGGATTGCCATCTGAGGGGACTGGGGTCCCTCGCAATCCAAGCGCATGTGACAGAAGCAAGGCCACTTATGAATATTCAAGCCCATTCAGCCCCAGCCATCAAGCATCGAGTGAGGCATGACCACCACGAGTGTCTGCTCCAGCAATGGTGAGCGCCTGATAAATGTAGTAGACAAGGACAACAACAACAACTGCTGTATACAAACAGCGCGAAACAAGATGTGAGCCAGGAACTTTTAAATTAGTCAAATATGCCTGATGAATAATTGTTATGGACTCGAAAATTTGAAGAATAGTGGAGATTCTGGACATTTATGAGATTGAGCGTATCGAACTTTGGTAAATTTTTTCGCGAGTGATAATGAGCTCTCATAGAAGTTCCGTTCATTTATTCTTTAACTGAATTTTTTTTAGCCAACAAGTTTCTTTTGTTTGGCCATGGACATTGAGTGACTATAATTATTAGCGGCCACTAGAAGGCTTTAATCAAAACCACTGAAATTTAATGCTTTTCTTGCAGTGTTCCAAGAGCACCTTCTTCAAAGGACAACCGTGGCCGAATAGCAGTTTTGCCAGACATCCCAGAAGTGCGACCAAAGATGAAGTAAATCATTCTTAATTTGTTTTATTTTTTCCGTTATGTTGAAAATAATGTATTGGTGGAGATACTGTAGATTAACAAAATCAGTCTGTCAAGCGTAATTCTTCCACTGTGGGAAACCTGGTTTTCTTTGTAAATTTCTTCTGGGAGAAACCAGATTGGTGGCCTTGTTCAACTCGTGTCTTGATTCAAAGAGTTGTCCAGCCAGTTCTGAGTTAGTTACGCAGTGACAGGGCTCGCACAGGGCCTTGAATACCTTGAAAGTGCTTAGCTATTTCGTTTACGTCTGCAAGGCCTGGAAAGCCTGGAATTTCGTGTAAATTTGGTTTTAATCCTTGAATGTGGGAGGTGACTTTCAGCCCCGTCATCCATTCCGTTATAACTCCCATTTCTCAAAGTTCACTTTCAAACTTACAACTTACCTTTGTAAACTGGGTGAACTTCGACAGTCCATTTCCAGGTATTTTAGTGTGCGTTACTTGGAGGTTCACCTCCCAAAGTTTGAATTTAGTCATGTCACCAATACGCATGGACATAGCAACGATGTCTTCGAACCTGAATTGCAGGAAATGTATCTTTGCTGTTTTTGCGATTCCTGTTTGGAAGTCGGTCAGGGAGGAAACTGTTCCGGCTAAATCTGTGGTCGCCTTTAGGAAGCTTTTGAATAGGACGAATTTGAACAGGTTTTTGCTTATGTAGACACCATACCGTTCTGTTTTAAATTAGGAGTGGTATTAGTGGCCTCCACCCTTCCACCTACCCGACCACATTTTATGGCGTGATCAAATATATTATATTAACATTTAACAACAGGCGTGGCGGCGCACACCTGTGCTGACAAGCCGGTCAGTCAAGAATGAATGGAACTGTATCAGAAATTATGTGCAAAGGTGCCTTTCCCAAAATTTGACAACAGTTTGTGAGAATATGGAATAGTCTAGCGAGGATTCAGTTGATGCAGTCTTTTTTTTTCTAGTCTTAAAACAAACTCGAAACATTTGAAAGTAATTTTTTTTAAGTAACTTTTTGCTAGTAAGTTACTCGACTCCCTTCAGCGTCATCCCTAGTTGTAACGAAGCTTGTACTGTGAAGTGGTAGTGGGGAAAATTGGCAAGGAAGGAATTTTTATGCTAAAAATAATTCCGTCCTTGCTATGCCCTACAGCCACTTCATGGAACAAGTTTTGTTACAGTAGCAGAATTCTTAAACAGACTAGCTTGCCCTTGTAAAATTTAAGCTTCATATTCCTAATTATCCTATTGAAACGTTTATTACTTGTATTTTATGTATTTTTAACTGTTTATTGCAGGGTGCTGCCTTCTTCGGTGAAATTGACAAATAATCTTGAGACGTTGATGCCAAAGGCCACAAAGCCACCATCAGAACTTGTGTTTCACTGCGAACAGTGTGAAGCCTTCTTCATGCGAAAACATGCTTATGATGCCCACATGCTTATCCATGTTGGATCCAGGCCGTATCGTTGTTCTGAATGTGGGGTTGCCTTTGCTCAAAGCAACTCCTTGTCGATTCACATGCAAACGCATGTTAATAAGTCTTTCAACTGTCCGGAGTGTGAGTGTACTTTCCAAACAGCGACACATTTACAGTTACACTTCTGTCATGACAACGGAGAAAATCCGTATAAATGCAATAGGTGTGATGCTACTTTCCGTAAGTACGGGGGTTTGCTGCAACCTAGTCGTAAGCACACGGGTGAGAAACCATACAAGTGTAAGCTTTGCGACAAATCATTTGGCCGGTCTTACAGTTTAAGGGTACACGAAGTTATACACAGCAAAGAAAAGCCATTTAAATGTGATCTATGCAACGCCGTCTTTACTCAGAAGTGTAATTTACAAGTGCACCAACGTCGTCACAATGGCGAAAAACCTTATAGATGTCCTGAATGTGGGAAAGACTTTGCTCATTCTCAAACTCTTCAGGTTCACTTGCGAGTCCACAATGGTGAGCGTCCGCACGTGTGCGACGTAGATGGTTGTGGCGCTGCGTTCTCGGATACTGGGACCCTTCATAAGCATCGCATCATTCACAGCAAGGTCAGGCCATACTGCTGCGATTATTGTAGTGCTCGCTTTGCTCAACGTGCAAATATGAAAAGACATACCCGAGTGATTCACAAAATTATCCTTCCCTCGCCAGACCAGGGAGAAAAGGGAAAGGATGCCGTGATAACGCCTAAATTTACTGTTAAAATGGAGCCGAATTTGAGCATTGAGCCAAAAGCTGGACCCCGAAATTTATCAAAACTTAATTCCAGCCTTATTTCAAATTTTGAGTCTAGAATTAAATCAAATCTGAACTCCAGCATTGATACAAAATCTAAATTCGGAATTAAATCTAATCTGAACTTGAAAAATAATCTTACGCCCAAATTCCCATTGGAGTCGAAACTAAAACCGAAAATTGCTCTAAAGCCTCGTAAATCCACGATGCAATCGAAATTGGAAACAAGATTTTTTTCAAAAACAAAACTAGCAACCGTTAGGAAATCTCGATCAGCAGTTGTTTCCAATCCTACTTCGGCAAAGGAAAATACTAACGTAAAGCACATAAAAACCAAAAATAATGAGTTAATGAAGCATTCCAGCAAACGCTTCAAGAGATACAGGTGTAGATTTTGTGGTGGAAGTTTCTCCCTGAAGAGCCTTCTGGTTAGTCACATGCGTTGCCACATGAATGAAATTGTTTTGACGAAATCCCAAGACGTCTCGACTCAGAATAACCAGAAACTAAAGAGAAATACTCTTGTTGATAACACTGTTCGTGAAAATCGCCTGATTAACCTGAAGGATAATTTACAATCTGGCGTGAGTAGCCAAAACAATGAGAAATTGCCAGCTCCAGTGACGTCTACTACGACATCACAACAATTGCATAAACATGTGCCGATTTTACAGTTACAAGCAAATGTGCTAGCAAATTTAAATGATTCCATTTGTACAATTACCCATGATAGTCTAGCACAGGACAAGAGTTCAAATTTTAATACGGACAACCAGCATGGCAAGGAGCTAGTTTCTTCCAACTCGAACACATCTCCGTCCACAAACGAAAAACAAGGCAGAAGACGTAAACAGAGAATGCCTAGAAGAATTGAGTGTACAGAACCTTCCTAGATTTGAGGCTATTTTGGTGATGTAGTTGCTTTTAATGGAGAGGCTGTATTAGTGGGTCAAATTTATTTATTCATCTAATGTTCTGAAGAAGATTTGAATGTGTTTTGCGACAAAAATATCACTTCAGATGAGGGATTACTACAAAACATTATTATACGTAATAGACTAATCGTGTGAGAAATTATCTGTGACCTGGCAACAAGGTCGTTTGAAGTCTGAGTGGGATTATAAGATCCTGTTCATACAACTTAAAATTCATTCAAAGCCGGTGCTGTAGTCTGTTTCACATTATATTTTCAGGAAACAGACTGTATGACGCTACAATTTCCTTCCTCTACGAGTGGAAAAACGTGTAAATATCCCACTCGTAGACTAACAATAACTTTGTAGCGCCTACAAGTGTGATAGCTACATGTTTGCACTTGTAGTGCAAAGAAACGTGGTGTCTACTCTTACAGGTAGTTGCCTGCAAACATGCTGCGGAACAGTCTATAATGATAGACTACAGCTTTGCGCTATGCATCCAGTTTTGGGGTATTTATTAAGAGTTAACCCTACAAAGAAATAATTATTAATTTTAATATTGAATATAGCCTACTGTATGGAGTTTAAACAGTCCTACCCTAGGTTGCAAAATATTTAAATAATCTAAGCTTAGTGCTTGAGTACTGCCTCCCTTCCCGTGTGCGTATGATTTTATAAAAATGATTCTAAATCAGAAACCAGAACAGTTGTTTCTTTAGAATGTTCAACAAGTTTACCAGATAAAAATCTCTTGTGTTTTGGGTGTCTGTGTAACATTTACTATAAAAGCTACTCGGCAAAAACCATGTAACTGTCATACAAATGCATTTTGCATGGTACGTGGTAAAACAATGCTGTATCAAAATAACATGCAGTTAACCTACAACTTAACCTGATGGCCATAATATTGTTTGCGTCTGTGTGGCTACGTCCGAAATTAAGTAAATTTCATATTACAGTTGCACTGAAACTTTACTTTGTTTACGTTTTGTACGCTTAGATTTCAAAGTAAAGGATGTTAACCGTTCCAATATCCTTGCAAATTTTCGAAAGTCAGGTTTTTCTGGAGTTGGAGGGGCTCAGAACGACTGTCTTCATCAGGCTACCACCACCGCTTACTTCGTCGTGATCGTTTGTTGGAATGCGGCGCGAGGCCATAGCCTCCGTAACTTGCAGGCCAGTACACCACTTCTCCGCAGCAACTTATTAAACTCTCCTCTCAGCAGGAACTGAATGTTTGGGTTTGAAGGTGCCTGGATATTCATCGCACAGCCTTCTTTCTGCTGTGGTGTTGAATAGCCCAGGGATTCTAGGTTTCTCAGATGAACATCTGAGAAAAAAAAAATTTGCAAGGATATTGGAACGGTTAATATCCTTTACTTTGAAATCTAAGCGTACAAAACGTAAACATAAACGTAAACACGTAATTTTCAAAGTAAATGATGTGACATTTTTAAATTGAAACTTTACTATTTTTTTCAACCTATTGGTGTAATTATTGATGTGTTTAACTATTTTTACACAATTCAACTGAATCTATTTATGTATTTTATTGATGTGTTACTCATCTTTACACTATTCGAAGTTTTGTGTCAGTAGTTTTTAACGTTTACCAATGCAAACTTATTATTGTACACCAAATTTGTTTTAACAGTCCATTAGGTTATTCAAAGCCGCTGGAGACACAACTTTGTGACAAAGAGGTTCTGCCCTCCGCTAAATTGTTATGACATGTAAGGATTTTTAACATGCATCATTTTTCATTAAATGCCCGGTTAACTGAAACTAATTTATTGCATTGTCAGCTTATTCCAAGGTTTACTTCATTGAAGTTTTCTAGTTCTTGTAAAGTGTAATTGTTTTCTTGCGAACATTTTTTATGTCCAAAATTAAACAGGCTTCCAGACCTTTGATTTTATCTTGTGTTTCTCTAAAGAGGCTTCCAGATCTTTGATTTTATTTGTATTTTGTCAAATTTACTGTAAACATATTTGACCACCTGCCAATATTGTAGGGCTTTGAAATAAGAACAGTTTTGTATTTGCAGCAAGATCACTGCTGACAGCTGTCTTTAGATCTGGAAACAGAAATTGTAATGTTTTCTAGTGTAGGCTACCTCATAAAATTAGCTCGTAAGCCGTAAACGTTCCACCCAAGAGATGTTTTGTACGAGCAATGATTTTTTGTACAATTTAGTTGCTGCTAGCTCTGCACCTTAGCAGAGTACTAGTATCATTTGCCCTAAAACGTAGGCGCTGTTATGAGAAGTAACCAAGAGGAGAGCTGCCAATTTAGTATTTTTTTTCCTGATTAGGTAACAAGCTGGCTAAACCCATTTGGAACTTTTTGCCATTTAACGTCAACAGTAGGCCTAGAGAAAACGTAAAGCATAGGAGGAAAATAGTCATTACAAAAAAAAAAAATTAACTGCATTGCAAAAACTACTTCGAGTTAAATTGTATATTCTGTTCTTGTGGCTGGCTGTCTTTAAGTCAGCCAAATTCCTATTGTTCGCTCCCAAGGCAAAATTTACCGAGAACCTTCAATTGACGTGGTATTTGTTGTGTTTACGTAGAGCTATTTTCAACTCTGCTACTTTGTATTTCGTTTTGTCAATTTTGGAAATCGAATAAGTACCATCAAATTAACAATTGAAATCATAACTTTGCATCTGACTTTGGGAATTTTAGAAATATATGATGATTGCAACTAGGCTGACTTTGCACTCGTCAAAAATCTTAAGCTAACTTTCTTCTATCATATGCTTACTTTCACATTAAAGATAGTCCTCTATCTTGCTAAAGCTTACTTTCACACTAAAGATAGTCCTCTATCTTGCTAATTTTTGACTACTTTCCATAGCTATCTTCAGGCCTTCGAAAGGTAAGTTCTTTCCCTAGTTACATGTGTCACTGTCTTGTACTTGATCCG
>JAHWFP010133546.1:26271-41988 GCA_023313725.1 Lithobius niger
CCCCCTTCCCCAGCCTGGAAAAGAAACCTGTTTTTCAAACCTTTTGGCGATGGTGCCGCAAGCTCAAAATATTTTCAAACCTACACTCGTTTAGAGTTTTTGATGCCTGGGGTTAAACTCGACTTCGGAACAAGTATGCAAATCCCCCCCCCAAAAAAAAGAGCAATCCTTCATGCTTAAGATAACAAGATGGGCCTTATAGCCGGTTATCAAGCGAACGTCCTTAACACCACAGCCATTGCGCTTGGTGAAAAACTCTCCACCGAGGCAAACCCAGGTGAAGCAAAACATTTGGCATTTCTAATTAACGAAGTTTTGAAGAAAGCCTGCTTTGTAACTTTCCATTCAACGAATTGGTTAACAAGTGCTCTTTTTAACGCCATGCTTCTATTATGTGACTTGGCATTACAATCTGTGCCTAATCTCAACGATTCTACAAAACATGAACTTCTGAACCAACCCATCCACGAGGCTGAAATTTATTTAGATGATTGGTGCCCAAATTAACTCCTGATCTTGATGTAGCCCGGAAGCCTAAGGAAGAAAAACCAAGACCTTGAACCCTACATTCCGACAAACAACCCTATAAATTCCATCTCGAGCAAAACTATAAGAATGTCTGGCCCAAATCCAGAAACCAACCCTAACAATACGGACTTAACTCAAATCGTTACTACAATCAGCAGTGTTTCCCTGGGAAATATTCATTTCTAGGAAGAAATGATGGCAAGAACCGCAGCTTTACCCCTGAACAAAGGAAACATGACTCTTCCCCTGCCTTCAGTGGGAAACCTAAACAAGCAGTACCTTCCTAAAGCACCAAACAGAACGAACCAAACGCACCACTGTTGGTGACAGTTCGGCTCATTCCCTACTATAGCGGTGTTGATGTGGCTTGCTAACGTCAACCATCGTCAGTGATTAATCTGTTTCCAGTTCCTCACGCATGCTCAAAAGCTCCACCACTGACAATCGCTCTAAACCACCTTCCCGAGATGGTTTGCAATTTGGCATTGCTCGTGCCTGGTCTTATCAATTAGCCACGCCTGCTCACGTTACAGTTATGACGTAATGCGTGCTCTGTTGAGCTGGTTGATTTTGCTGAACTGTGATTGCAGTTTCGGAAGGTACTGACTGGTTGATGCAACATCACCGAACATCACTTGCGCACGCGCGACGTCAAGTTCGGAGCCAAACTGTCTCTAACAGTGGTGCGTTCTGTTCGGTCGTTTAGGAAGGTACTGCAAGACAATGGCTGGGAAGCTAGACGACGACGACACATTTTCGGTATGAGCTCGCCTGAAACATCATCTTCCCTTTCAGAAAATTGTCAGTCAAATTCTATTGACCATCAGTCACGGCTTCAAACCATCCTTCTTAAGCAGACTGGCACCGATTTCTCCACCTCTTTGGAATTTCGCAGTCCCTCCGTCGGAGAATCTTTAGTTCTGCAGTTCAATCTTTCTAAGACCAAAAAAAATCCGGAAGAGAAAGACTGATCTTCACGTTAAACCTGTTAAACCGAAAAATGGAAAACTCCCTTTTCAAAGTGGAATTCTTGTACTTACTCTGCCAATCACACAACAAAACGACTGGACAGTCTCAATAGACCTCGAAGTTGCGTACCCACATGGTCCTCTCCATCATTCGGTATGTCATCTCTTCCGGTTCATCTTTAATGACAAGGTATACGAATTCCAGACTTTGCCATTCGGCCTCAATGCTGCCCCAAGAGTTTTCACCTCCATTCTAAAAACCTGTGCTAGTGCACCTTCATCAGCATCAGATTCAATCACATGTTTACCTGAACGACTGGCTTCGAAATCGGCAAGACCTAAACCTGCTAAAACAAGACCTACACTACACCTTAGATCTTCTTCACCGTTTAGGTTTCGGGCTAAATTTCAAAAAATCAAGATTATCTCCAGCCCAGTCTTTTCTCTTCCCAGGAGCCCTGTTTGGTCTTTCATCAGGAACATTAATGCCCTCACTGAAACAAATCTAAGACCTCCTCCTTCAGTCCGAGACGTTCCTAAGCCAGAAGTCTTACAGATTGGCAGAACTGAACAACCAATTTGGGAAACTAGGTTCAATGGGAAACCTAATACCATACGGAAGATGGATGTCCAGACACTTTCATCACTATCGCAGACACTTGGGGATCGAGCCAACGCCCAGGAGAATCGACGCACCCCACAGACGAAAACTTTCCAATAGAAACTATTTGATGTCGAAAACCGTCAAAAAGTGTCGAAAACCACTGAAATCAAAATTGAACTGCCCAGATTCAATCAATGGAATAGCAGTGTTAGGTAGCACGGCCATAAGTGAACTCTACTAAATAGGGAGCCCAAAAACATCGAAGTTCTTAGTTTTAAATGTAATAATAGTGGATTCTGAAGCAGTATTTCTACGCTTCGTTGCCATTTTAACTCCCAGTCTGTGTGCTATAGAATGAGTGGGTATTATTAAAGTGACTGAGTTAACCTTCACATATTTGTTCAATTTAAATCAAGTATTGGTGTTGCTGGGCATAAGATACAGACTGCGACGTACAACTTGTGATGATTTTTAACTGACTAGACCTAATTACTAGAGATACAAAACACACTGTGACATTAGGGCTTTACAAAACTTGAGGGCTTTACACAGAGAATTTTAAGGTTGCAACTTGTTTACTTGAGACATAACTGAACATTTGTCAATTACGTTTCCAATAAACAGATTGCAATCTTTATAATTCTCTATGTATTTATTTATTTAAATTTTTTTTTTTTTTGCTTAAATGGAGTATTTTAACAGCCCATGACAGTTGAACTCATGGTAAAACCCGGTAAAAACCTGTTGCGTGTCAAAAGCTTGCTAACCGTGTCTTTGGTGGGCAGACATTTGAGTCCTGTCTGATGCAGTCCTGCTTTATGAGCACCAGCTAGACCTAATTCTCTTGACAGACACCTAAATGGAGGGCTGAGGAGCTCACATTGGAGTCCAAAAGGCATCAGGTTTATGGAAATTGGAGGACTTAAATCACAAACGTTCTGAACTCAAGGCGGTCTTAAAAGCCCATGATCACTTCCTAAACGACCGAACAAAGCAAACAAAACGCACCACTGTTGGTGGCAGTTTGGCTCATTCCCTACTCAAAGCCGTGGTGATGCGGCTTGATTGACGTCAACCACCGTCAGTGATGAATCCGTTTCCGGCAAAATTGTTACATCGCGCGTGCTCAGACATCCACCACAGGGAACCACCTTCCCCAGATGGTTTGCAATTTGGCATTGCTCTCGCCTGGTCACATCTATCGGCCAATCCTGGTCGAATTCATTAGCCAGCTCTGGTTGTGGTGAAGGTGTGACGTATCAATACTCTGCTGAGCTTATTGAGCTGTGATTGTAGTTTAGGAAGGTACTAAACGGCTGACGCAACGTCACTGCGCATGCGTAACATCAAGTTTGGAGCCAAACTGTCACTAACGGTGGTGTAGTCCGTGGTGCGTTCTGTTCGGTGGTTTAAGAAGGTACTGACAGACTCGATGAAAGTCGTCCAAATCCAAATATACAATACGACGGCTGTTGCGTATTCCCGGAAAGGAGGAGGAACAAAATCCAGAAACCTTCACTAAGTCATTTCAAACATTTTGAAGACCTGCATCCAACTAGGCACAACAATTCTTTCTCCAGACGTCTCAAACCAACCTCGGGAGAATGATGGACGCTCAACCAACTTCTTTTCGCAATCTGGGGAACACCGATGGTAGCCCTATTTGCCCTCTAACACAAAAACACCAAAAACCTTGCCTCCCCCCTTAGTCTCTTCCCCTGCGACTCCACCAACCCAACAGCAACCTCTTTCCCACCTTGACTCCTGCCCCCTCCAGCCCAGAAGTCACCTGATGACTTCCTCCCCCTCCCCAATTCTCCCTACCCGAGGTTCTCCAACCCCCAGCAACCAAACAGAACATGCTGCACCATTTCCTCTCCGCAGATGCCACATGTGACATCCCCATCCCCTGCTTTCCACTCTCATCACTCGAGTATCCAACGCTCCAGCCATGGCCCTAAACAGCAGCACACTCCCCAATGCCCCCTCGTACCAGCTCTCCCACTTTAATCTGCTCTTGATACCTCTCTGGCGACGATTTTCCTCTCATTTCCTTCTTCCACCTTTCCACATCCTTAATACCCCTCCTCCAACCCACTGCCCCCCCCCCCCCCCCGCCTCCAACCACCTTCACAAGCTTCCCCGCTAATCTCCTCGTCGTATCCACCCACCTGGTCACAAACTCGTACACCGTACTCACAATCGTCTCATCCTCCAGCCCACGTACCCTCCTATCAAACCCAATCTTCACCGCCACCTCTCTGGCTTCAAAGGACGACACCCCATTTCCCCCTTCACCACTCTCTTGCCGTGAATCTGTTAGCCCCCAAAGCTCATCTTCCCAGCCCCTCCTGAAACCTCTCAAGCTGCTTCCACTCATCTCCACCATAAACCCCCCCCCCCCCCGAAAACATCATCCCCGGCACCGTCAACCCCTTCCAAAGAAATCTCGCAATCTCACACCGCTTGTAACTTAACATTGCCACCTTCTTAATCATCCCCTTAACCCTTCCCGCTTTTCCTCTCACCGTCCTCCTCATCAACTCCAGATAGTCCAGTTTAGCACAGTCTCACCCCCAGATAATCGTACTCCTTTACCCTTTTGATCCACTTCTCCTCCTCACCTTCCTCCCACGCATCTTCCCCTTCCCGAAAAACTATAAATCCCGATTTCTCCCACTAAACTCTATCTTCATTCCAGTCCCCACACCGTACACACGTCAAGCAACCTTTGGAGTCCTTCCAGCTCCCCAATGTCATCGGCAAACGTGAGAACCAGCGTACGAACACTCTCCTCTAGCCCACTACCCCACCTAAAAGCATTCCCCGTGTCTGCCAAGCGTTTTCCCAGCCCCTTACAGTAAACCATGAAGAGCAGCAGTGACATAGGGCACCTCTGTTTCAAAACCCTCCTACACTCAACCCACTCCGACCGTTCACCACCCCCAAGTTGCAACATACTTCCCTCTCCTCATAAATCAACTACGAATCAACTTCACAAACCACTCTTCAACTCCCATACCCAGCAGTTTCCCCCACAGAAGATCCGATCTCACACCATCGTAAGGACAGGCAATGTCCAAAAACGTCACCCATAAACTCCTCCCCTCCTTCCTCGCCACCTCGATGACCTGTGTCACCACAAAGACATTATCCTCCAACCTCCACCCCTTCCTGAAACCATTCTGGGGTGCCTTCGAAAATTGACCCAACTGACCGGAGTAACTGAAAATCTCGCGACCGCGTGTATTAACTCCCTAGGAGTGCAGCGATCGTGTATACATACAATGCTTTATCAGGAGCGCCAGGGTTGACGATTTTGAGTTAGCCTACTCCATGAACCTGAGCATGGTTTTTCGATCAGCGTCTTTTGGGTAAAGGTTGGGAATATTCCATTCTACGCGCGTCAATAACCCGATCCTACGTGTTTTGTCCAAAAAATACCGAATAAATGCATTGTTCCTGCCAGGAAAAACTTATGTGATGCCTAGAACATGTATAAACAGAATAACGACGACAAAACAAATATAGTACATAAAGTTTAATTAGAAAAAAATATTTAAAACAAGATAAAAAAAATATTGAATGGATAAAGCTCGACAACAATGCAAACTTTTTCATTGTTGTAAATGAAACCAGAAATGGAAGTTTCCCAACCTTTACCCAAAAGACGCTGATCGAAAAACCATGACCTGAGTAACTGAATTGGAGTCATTTTTCGATGGTTCCTGAACCCTGGTTATTGCATTGGTTGTCTGGATATTTCGATATTTTGATGTTTGTTTGTTGGATATATTGTATATGCCTCCCATTACTGGGAACTATATACGAAATTGAAATAAACCTAAACCTAACCTAAACCTAAACTGCTGTAAGGATGGTGAGGCAATCATAGAGTTAGATATGTTACCAGTTATTTCGTAAAGATAGGACTGGTCAAGCTGGAGGTGGGCTCCTCACGTACGTACTCTCCAAGTGGAAAGCTGTTGAGATTTCACCCCCAGCAGAATCCTGCTTTGCCGAATCTCTCTGGATTAGCTTTAGTATTAATGATGTCACTACTCTTGTTGGTAACGTCTACCGATCCCCCTCTTCCAGCCCTGATGCTGATGGTAATCTTCTCGCGACGCTTGGTTGGGCCACTCAGAAAGCCGGCAAGCTCATCATAGGTGGAGACTTTAATGCACCCAAGATTGACTGGCAACGTCTGACCAGCTCTGCTGCGGGCTACAACGAACTTCTGCTTGAATGTGTTCTGCGCCTATTTTTACACCAGCATGTGGATCAACCCACAAGGTACCGGGTGGGCACCAGGCCCTCCCTTCTAGACCTTTTGCTTACTAAGGATCATGATGATGTGCAATCTCTACGCATGCTGCCCCCGCTTGGGAAGAGCGACCATATTTGTATTCTGGCCCGCATGTCCTGCACCGGTAAATGGGCTTCTAACGTGCGTCGGCCAAATTTTTCCAAAGCTAACTTCGTTGCAATGAGGAACTTCTTTAGTTCGGTCACCTGGGACGACTCTATCCCCACCGATTCCAGTGTCAACTGCCAGTGGTCCTTTTTTTCCAGTATGGTACTGGAAGGCATTAAGCGGTTTGTCCCCCTGTCCTCACCGGGCAGTGTGGCCCCTGTTTGCTGGATGACCCCTGAAGTCAAGGCTCAAATCAAGGCCAAGAGTGCTGCCATGAGACTGCATGGTGCCACTTCCACTGAATTTAGAAATGCTAGGAATGCTGTTACTGCCTCTGTTAGGAAGTGTAAGGCTGCCTATGAGAAAAAGCTTGTGGACAACATCTGTGCTGACCCTAAATCATACTACAAGTATGTGAACTCCTTTAGGCTGAATAAACCAACTGTGCAGCCAATCACTGGTAATGATGGCACCCTCATCACAGATGAGAGTGGTATTGCCGAGACCATGAACACTTTTTTTCAGTCTGTCTTCACCACTGACACTGATCCCGTGCTCCCCCCACCCACCTGTACTTCGGAACATTTCATTGATGCCGTCCATCTGACTCCGGACACCGTGTTTCGCGCTCTTACCAATCTCCAAACCAACAAGGCTTGCGGGCCAGACGGTATACCTGCATTGGTCCTCAAGGAATGTGCACAACAGCTTGCGGGCCCACTTGCCCGAATCATGCAGAATTCACTACATCAGGCCACTCTGCCTACCCCCTGGAAAATGGCTCATGTAACCCCGATTTTCAAGAGCGGGAACAAGCAAGACCCAAGCAACTATAGGCCTATCAGCCTTACCTGCATCTGCTGCAAAATTCTGGAGTCGGTCATCAAGGCTGCAGTTTTGGACTTCCTGCTGGACCACGATCTCATTTCCCCAAAGCAACATGGCTTCCTCCCTCAGCGGTCGTGTACATCAAATCTGATCCAAACCCTTCAGTACTGTGGCATGCACATGGACGCACGTATCCCTGTTGATGTGATTTATCTTGATTTTTCAAAAGCCTTTGATCGTGTTCCTACCTCCAAGCTCCTTTGGAAGTTGCAGAGGATCGGAATCCGTGGGGCTCTGCTTGATTGGCTGGCAGACTTTTTGACTGGTAGACAACAACGTGTCCTCATCAATGGCCATCATAGTTCCTGGAAGCCTGTTACTAGTGGCGTGCCCCAGGGTTCCGTTCTAGGCCCCATCCTTTTTCTTGTTTACATCAACGATCTGCCCACCTGCATTACCTCGAATCTTGCAATGTTTGCTGATGACAACAAGCTTGCTCGTGCCATCCGCGGACGTGAAGACCACCAGGCCCTCCAAAATGATCTCAACGGTGTGTCTCGTTGGTCCAAGGAGTGGCTTCTTTTGCTTAATATTCTTAAATGTAAAGCCCTTCACATTGGGACAAACAACCCCTGCCACACATATTTCATTGATGATCTCCCCATCGCAAACACGACTGAGGAAAAGGATCTTGGGGTCATCGTGACCAACGACCTGAAGTCTTCTAAACAGTGCTCCGCAGCTGTTCGCAAGTGTCAAATGGAGTTAGGGCGCATTAGGAGGAGCTTTTCCTACCTACAGCCCGAGTCCCTCCGCCGCCTATATACGACATATGTCCGTCCTCATTTGGACTATTGTAGTATCGTTTGGTCCCCCTACCTTCTTAAGGATCAATCCAGCCTCGAGAGGGTACAGCGCCGTGCTACTAAGCTCTGCCCACAACTTCGCCACCTTCCGTATCAGTCACGTTTGGCGCGTTTGAACCTTCACACCATTGTGCAACGCCATCGATTTACTGACCTTGTGGAGCTTTATAAGGTCGTGCATGGGATTTATGGTGTGGAAATCAAGGGACTCGTCACCTTTTCAACAACGACCAATACACGTGGCCACAGTTTAAAACTGGCCAAGCAGCGGGCCCACTACAATGCTGTGAAGCACTCCTTCTTGCTCCGGACTGTTGACTGTTGGAACGGGCTCCCCGAGAGTATTGTAACTGCGCGTAGCGTGAAGATCTTTAAGCGCCGCCTCACGGATTTTCTCGACCCTGAATGAGCCCCTGCTCTTTCACTCACTCATCTTGGGCACAAGCCGTTGGCTTATAGGCCTGACATTCATCTACTCATGATATGAGAGTTAGAGGAGGCAATGACGTTTCCGAGAGAGGCCAATCGTTCACATCTACAGGCGTCCGAAACCGTAACTAATTAGCATTATTTAAAAACACAATTGTCTTATTAAAACTGCTAGAAAATTTTATTAAATACGTTAATAATTAGGTAAGATTGATTCAGTGAACTTAACTCATTTAAATTAAGCTGAATTACGTTATTTCATTTAGCAGCATATAAGACGGTTGTCCCGTTTCAGCTAGCGCTAACTAACAAGATGTGGTGACGACCACTACGATCGACTATTTTATTCTGGTAAACAATTGGGTTGGCGCTACCTGACATTTTGACGTCGTGGTGATCGTTCATGGACTCGCGCTCTGCGCAATGATACGGTACAAAACAATTCGGATTAAGTTATCATGTAAGCAAGCCAGTAATGGAGATAAATCAACCCACTTTTTCGTCACGAGAACATTAGTCATTTAATTTACAACCCTCTAACACGTAGGTAAGTTAAATTGAGGACAAAAGTTTAGTTACAACTTTTTGTAACCTGCTGCTGCCATAGCTGCGCCATTGATGATTGTACTTTGTAACCCCTTTGGTCCCTCAATAGTAAACAATGAACTTGTAAAGGCCAATGTGGATAGGGGTGGGGCACGATGGTATATTCTGTGTACGCTGTACGAACTGTATTGCGATTTTACTGCCGCCGTAGTATTTGTGAAGTTACATGAATTGTTGATGGTAATTTTTGTTTGGTTCATTGTGGCTATAGTAACGGCATCCCGCTCAAACAAATGGATGTGTAGTGGCCTGCAACACCCGTAACACATTGGCGCCCGACGTAGGGATGACGGCTAGTGTAATTTTCAAGTAATATTTAGATAATGTGACTATTAAGGCTAGAACAATAACGTAAAATGGTCAATATAATAGAAAAGGACTAGGTAGGTCCCACCAAGGGCAATTTGAAAATGTATCCCACCTAGGAAAGGTACCACAGCTAGGCTAGTAGCATAAACCACCTGCAGGATATGGGGAAGTGAGAATAGGCGATTTCTGTTCTGTATCGTGTGTCTGATATTGAAATTCCAGAACTCTCTACAAATACCATTAGGCTGTATTAAACGACCTTTTCGTGTTAACATTTCTGGCTTTTTAGAGAGCTCTATATTACTTTGTTGTAGGCTACATTTTGATATTCTGGTTTAGATAGTTTAGCTACTAGCTAGTGGTGGTAGCTTGAACGAAACACTAATGGTCTTGACTTTCCACTTCTATTTAACAAGATCGTAGGAGTACATTGGTCTGTTATTTCCTACTAATGTGGATAAAGATTAGGCTACTGCAATCAAATTCTTGCTCCAATGTATGACAAAAATGGTAACGCACGTGTGGCCCGATATCAGCCTGTCAAGACATCTATATTTTTTTTTTTTTACTGGAGTTGGTTGCTAGGGTGTTGTTTATATAAGATTGTGTTGGGGAGTGTGTATGGTAATTCTTGTTGTGATGGTGGCAGTCCCGTGTATGATTACCAACTTGTCCTGTGCTCGATAAAAGTCATTCGTTTGTGCAAAGGCAGTGTGCTACCATTCAGACAGTCACTAGTTCTTTCCACATTGTGTTTGTAGGAAAGTGACTATGATGACGCCACTTTTCCTTGCACTGCAAGTGCAAACGTGTGGATGTTACACTTTAGACTCTACACGTTACTGTAAGCATATACGAGTGAGATGTTTACGTGTTTTTGCACTCGTAGTGGAAGGAAACGGGGCCTATATAGCTAGCAGAATTGGGCTATAAAATAATAAGCCTTAAATGCAGATGTTTTTAGCCATCCTGGCATATGAATAAAAGTAATAGTAGCTTTTAAAAATGGTAAAAATGGCATTTTAGAATCGGACAATGGTTCAAATGTTGTTGAGCAGACAGACGGACAGCAGACATGATGAGAAGCTCCTGCCCACCAGGCATCACTAAAACAATTTTGAAAGGAATTCTTAAAATGGTGATAGAGCAGGATTTAGGCCTATTATCACCACTGTTTGTTTGGTTGAGAGTAGACTAACGGCCTGGGGGGTAAGGAAGTAGGCTAGTTTCATAAAATGAGGTCAGAGAGATTAGTTCAATAGGGGACTCTCAGGAAGCAGGAAAAAGATGGATGAGTGTTGAGGCAGAAACTTCTGAGTTCTGACATCTAGCCTAAATACTAACTTAGTATTTAGGCTGGTTTTTTTTTTTTTTTTTTTTTTATAAAATCCTGTATAGTACCATCTACTAACCCTCTCTAAAGTCAGTACATTACCAGTCGCCACTTTGCCCGGTATGTCTACATTAGAAAGTGCTCACCATTTCACAATTTCATCGTCACATAACAAATACATTTTGCGCTATGCACGTTTTTGTTTTAATGTAGGCCTATGCATTTGCTAAATTGTACAATTTTATTTAACCCCTAGTAGGCTATAATTGCAGAATAAGCTGTTGCATTATTCAAAAAAATTGAGTATAACACCACAAACTGTTTGTCTCTAACGTACGGTTCCCGAGATCGATCCCAATTTGAATGTTAGGGCCAGGGTTCGTACACGGCCTTGAATTCCTTGAAAAGCCTTAAATTTCGAAACCAAAAATTCAAGGCTTGAAAAACCTTGAAAATTTGCATTTTTTTTGTTAGAGCCTTGAAATGGCCTTGAATTTTGTTAGTGTAGTATGTTTGATGAAATACAGTCAATTTATGCTTAAATTCACAAATAAATAAAAAAAATAGTTTGTCTGCCTAATGCTTATCTTCTGTTAACGATACGTCGTGCCTTCGTTCATATTCACGTGTAAGTGCGGTATTGGAAAGGCAACTTGACCCGCGATGGGGCAAAATAAATAACCTTTAAATGGAGGTTTATTCAATTATGTAGCATAGGCTAACAAAAAGATTGAATTTATTTTAAGGTAATTTTTAACAATTTTGTGTGCAAAACAGCCTTGAAATTGGCTTCGAGTTGGTCTTGAAAAGGCCTTAAAAATGGTTTCGTCTCTGGTGTACGAACCCTGTAGGGTGCGTTTACGTAACGACTCGCCTATGCATTCTCGCAGCTAGATTGTAATCGTGATGGCACATGTGGTGGTACCAAGCTTAGTACTACAGTAGCCTACTCGGTTTTCTCCGTTACTTTTGAATGAGGCGGTATCTGGCATTTTAGTGTTGTGGCGCCAACACCTGATTTTTACATAATAGCAAATTTTATTGAAAAATGTGTTTTGTTGATAGTTTTAATGGAACATTTTAAATATCCCCCCCCCCCCCCACAATGATTTAAGCTAATGCATGTTTTACAACATATTTGATACAAAAAAATCTTCTCTAAAATCTGTAGTTAATATGCTATCCAAGTAGAAATGTAAAGATAAACAAATGCTGGTTGTAGCATTGAAATATGCAAACTTGGCTCTAATTTTCTGCATTGTTTAGAACTCATTTTATATTTTTACCTGCGGCCTTGCAGTGTTGGAAACACCGGTTCTCGTCTGATCACCGAAGTTAAGCAGCATTGGGCTGGATTGATACTTGGGTGGGTGACCGCCTGGGAATCTGGGAACCCTTTAACCCTTTTTTTTTTTTTAAATATTTTTACCATTGTTAACATTTAACTGATTGTTACCAAGTTGCATTTTTGGTAAGCTTACCGTGGTACACCATGAGAACCAGTATACCACCCTACACTACGATACTACCTGGATTGGCTAAATCCGACATCGTTTGAGTAAATGCTTGCAGTCTTATAATCTGCGACAATAATAGGGATGCACACATGTAAAATGCCGATTCCGATGTTGAAAAACATTGGCAGATAGCCGATTTCGATTACCCGTGGTCGGAAGTAAAGTAAAACTTAAGTTGCGTTTTTCAGTGAACCAAAAATAATTAAGTGGATTTCAGAAATAAAATAAAAATTTTCTGTAGGCCAAAAATTTAGCTCCAAGAAGTTAGTTATAAGCACATATACATCACATAATGATGTACACATTTGTGGATTTCCGATGTTTTAACATCTGCTGCCTAAAACCGATGTACCCTAAAAAGACCGATTTCCAATGTCCGATGCCAACATCGGTGCATCTCTAGACAATAAGATAAAGATTTCCTCCTGACGAAATGATTTTCCCAGTAGCTTCTGAACTCGCACATTCACCGTTTTCTTTGCAAGCCGGCAGAGCTAAAACCATGTTGGAATTTCAGATGATTTCTAGCTTCTAGCTGCGAGAAGATGAAAGCGAGTCGTTCAGTAAATGCGTCCTTCTTCTCTGTTGCTAGTCACTGTTTTAGCGAGCTGAATTAAGTCGCCAAGTGTTGGTTTTTCATCCGCTAAATGGCAAGCCCTGGAGTAGAACATTTTTAACTGTGAAACGGTCTGCAGGTGGGGGGGGGGGGGGCCGTTATCTGTGTTACAAACCCACGTTTATGAGCGTTGCAAATTACTTACTTTTTGTTGCTGCTGTTTTGTAGTTTTGTCACATCCATATCGCCTTCGTTACTTGGATGTAACATTTCTATGGCAGTTCTTGAATATTTCTGTTTGAAACAGATTTATATTTTGTTCTGCATCTGTCTCTGATCTAGAAATGCACCGATGTTTCATCGGACATAAGAAATCGGCCTTTTATGTGCCATTCGGAAATATCAATTACCTGTAAATTTGAATACCATTCTGCAAAAATGTGTCAAGCCACATAAACATATTGTTGAGGTAATGAGCATTAATGTTCTTTATTCATTTAAAAATACAGTGTTATAGTAGCATTACTGTTCTTCTATATAAAAACAAACAGTAATGCTACTACAACACTGTATTTTTTTAATGAATAAGAACATTAACACTCGTTATCTCAAAAATATGTTTGTGGCTTGACACATCTTTGCAGAATGGTGTCCATTTATCATTTTGTTTAGAACTAAATGCTAATTTTGTAGGTAGGCCTAATGAATATTTCCATTTGGGCAATAAAAATAAAATTCAGCCAGCCCGAGCCAGGGGCCGGAAATTTCTTGTTTTTCACTATTTCAAAGTGTGGATTTATTACGGGGAAAAAAATAATTGTTCAAATTGTATTCAGAAAGGCTTGCCATACTGTGGTATATCGTCGTACGTCGCTGATACAAAAGTATTGAATGGCGACCTATTTGGAGAGGGTTGTCGTCTGCAATAGGCCTAGTGTAAATTAGAGGGTTGATATAAATTACAACAATTGTGGTTTTATTCTTGTTTTGTAGGCTGGCAATGTCTACAGTTAAAAAGTTGTTAAGACTTGTACGGTTGGTGCATTTGCCCGTCGATAGTCTTCAACGTGGAAAAATGTAATGCAAATGGTTTAGATGTTGTTTTGAAAAGAGTTCAATCTTTTCGGTTGTTGTACAGTGCATTCTCTGAATAATGACTAAACGTCCGATTAATTTTGATATTTGAGTCAAAATAAAAACCCTAACTCAATCTTTTGAAATGAATCCGACAATAGATTGAATAGATACAACTCTGCATTTTCTGACATAAGCTGCCCTGCATGGCCCGAGTAGCCCTCTGCTTCTCACCACTCATCGCTAATTTAAAAGTTTCACAAGCTGTAAACAGTTTATTTTTAAATGTTTTTTTTTTTTTTTGATTAATATTTTCTTCTGATACATTTGGTTAAGTTATATGATGAGTTATAAGCTAAAGCGTATTAAAACAAGCAGCTGCAGCGACTGCCTAGTCGCAACCGGTCTTCTGTACGTTTCTGCCGCTTTAGAAAATGTTGAGGCACGCACCTCTATCACACACTGCAACAGCGCTCTCTTATTATAGCCTACAATCTTAAGAGTAGGCTTTGCCTAAGCATATCAATTGCCAATTTTATGTTAGCATTTAGGCCTAGCTAGTTTTAGATTTTAGCCATAATTGTCAGCTTTTATATTTTAGGCCCAATTTTTACCTGCCATTTCAGTAGCAGCTAATGGTAGTGCTGTGTCGGTAACCGAAACCGAACCGCGGTTTCGGTTTTTCCTCAAAAACTGAAACTGAACTGGACGATTTTTCAAAACCGGTTAGATTTTTTTTTTAAGCTGATAGCAGATGTGAAGTCGGTAAAAGGCCACTTTGCATAAATATGTGTATGTTTTTGCAGGGAACTATAAACAAACTAGTCGTTGTCTATGATTAATAAAATAATATCGTAATCGAACTAATCTCGTCTATGTCAAAAATGGCGGTAGCAGACAGGTGGTCACTGCCACAACGATCAGCGGGAAGAATTTCGTTTCGCTTGTGATTACTCAGTTGAACAACACTGTAGAAACGTTTGTATTGTTAAGCGATAAGCACCAATTACTAAGGGTATTTAGGTAAATGTGATTGTTAAATTTTTCCCCCAAACGTAACGAGTATTTTGGTCAGCGTAGCAGATTACAGCCAAGATTAGTTCTATCTTGTTACAGCTGACCATGGCCACTAAACTAACTGGCCCGACCTACAACGAATTAGACGGGGTATACAAAATGGATGCCACGACTATCCCATTTCTTGAGGTCTGTTCGGGAATTGGTAAATCGCATCGGTGAATATTTGTACGGAGAGGAGGGACATCTGTTGGCATCTAGTGGCGGTTATCAAAATGTAATTTTAATTTTACGTAGATTTGCGTGACACATTTTTATTATGTATTAAAACATTTTAAAATAGTTTTTAAGCTATCACTCAGCCACAGTTAAGCTATTTCTCTGCGCTTGGAAAAAAAAAAGCGACACGTTCGTGTATCCAGAAAGTGTTGCAAGGGAAGGAACGTTGCAGTTTTGTACGAACGGTGTCGCCCTCGGTTGACAGAAAGAGGCAATCGTGGCTTGAGTGGCGTTTTCGGCGGCCATATTTCCCAACCTGGTGGCGTATGCTATTTTTCATTCAAGATCCGGCCAGTACTGTAGATAGCCCTGAGCTGACAAACCGCTCCTCGCGAGTCATTCACCAGGAGTGGCGCATCGATTACTACGTTGAAGTTTTTTTTTTT
>JAHWFP010133546.1:42088-81676 GCA_023313725.1 Lithobius niger
CAACATGTTACGTTACTTTATTGCTACTGGCCACTTTTATCACTTCAACAGCAATGGGTTCTTCAACAATGATCAATTTCTGAATGGTCCCTGAGCACGCGGAAACACTTTCTTTGCTGCATCACAACTTGAAAATTAAGTAAGACGTCGTGCATTGATTGCGTCTTAAATTATTAAATAAACTTTTGATATGGCACAGTTAAGCCTTTCTTCCTCTTTTGTTGTAGCTAATAAAAGAATTTAAAAGCTAACGAATATGCAAACATTAAGAACTGCTCCCCCCCTCTTTTTTTTTTTTGTTTTGTTTTCAAATGTATTTGCAGCTGTAGCTAGTCAAGTAATCTGTTCCTTCCTTCTTGCGACCTATTCCCCCACATTCAATAAATAATGTTCCCGAAGAAAAATATTGTGGCAGTAATGATCTGTTATTGTTGTAGGATTAATTTTTTTTTTAATCTGAAAAACTACTGGTCTACTGGATAATGTTGATGCAAATAGTAGCATTTTTTTTTGGGGGGGGGGGGAGGGATGGAGAAAAACCGAAACCGACACCGTGGTTTCCTTCATAAAAAAAAAAGCAGAAACCGAACCGATTCGTAAAAAAATGAAACCGACACAGCACTAGCTAATAGAGAATTGGATTTGAGAGGAGTATTATGCAACATGGTGCGGAGACTTGACGTTGCCGCGACAACGTGAATTATGGCCTAATTTTCATATTGGGGCTAATTTCTTTTATAAGCCGTTTTAATTTTGTAAGTAGCAGGTAACGGAAATTTGGTTCGAGAGAAGGCCTATTCATCTATGAACATGGTGTAGAGAACAAAAGCCTTAGGTTTTTATGGTTGCGTGTGTTCCGGTAGTGTTTTATCAAATGTTATTTCTTTTAATTACATCCAGAATGTCTATTAGCTATAAGGAAGCAGCAATGTTTTAATTTGCTGTGTTTTTGACTAAATTTTGGTCACCGAATCTAATGGTGAAACCCGGTGTCTCTATCTGGTACCGTTCTGAAGTTGAAAACAGACAGACAAAGTCATTGCAATAGCCTTTTCGGCTGTTTAAGCTGTACTGAAGACTAAAAGAATTTGAAGGTGGATGTTCACCAGCATCAAATTTTTCTAGGCTTACCCTAGCATAATCTCTATGACTAGTTATTGTTACTGGTTGTATCCTAGTGCTTAGGATACATCAGAGTACCCATGTAGACGTTTTGTAGGTCGGGTTCATTCAATGTTAGCCCTTGGGTGCACATTCTCTCATTCTTTGCCCGTACGATACCGAAAGCTGTCGTCCTACATCATCGCCCTGAGATAGGAAGAAAGCGTAAAAAAGTATACACCTCTTTCCCCCATCCCCCCACATTCCCTAGCTACCATGCCAAAAGTTGTCTGCTCAATTCATCTCCCTCCAACTCCCACTGAGTTGTTTGCTGTGTGCGTGCTCCACTGCCGTTTATGGTGATTTTGCTACATACTCTCACTGGCCCATCCTGCTGAACAAAAGAAAAATCTACGCCACTAGGCTACCAGTTTCGAGTCGTTGGCACGAAAATTTCTACCATTTGTAAATTTGATTCAGTTCCTGAGTGCTCTTTTGTGACTTGATGTTTTTTCGCTCTCCTGATACGACCAGTGTGCAACCCCCACTGCGCTTGCGTCACCATGCGCAGCCCTACTATAAAAGCAGACGTCTCGCCCCTGGCGGCCATCTCTTTTCCTCAAGCTCGCTGTGTGCGCATCGCCTCAAAGACTCTCCTGATCCTTCGCCCGTTGAAAGTGCCCGGATGTTCCTTCTCAAGGCCTTTGCGAACGCCGTGAAGCCTTCGCGAACGCTCGCCTTCGTCCTTTGTTTTTTGCATCACGATCGTCGTTGGACGTGCCTTCGCCACAAGCTCAAGAACTCGCCACACCTGAAAATCCTTCGCCGAAGGGTCCTCACTTGTCTCTTCGCCTGAATCATCTTAAGTTAACCTTCGTGGAAGCTGCCATCTTGGCTCCTTCGTCATCTTGTTGCCTTCGCGAACGCTCGCCTTCGACCTTCGCTGCAAGTGTCATGAACGTTCACCGAACGTGCCGCCCACATCCTTCGCCGCATGCATCAAGAATGCTCGCCCTCAACGTTCACTGAACGTCACACTCGTTGAAACTTCGCTGAATGCCTCTCACTCGTCTCTTCGCCTGAACCTTCACTGGAAAGCCTTCGTGGAGCTGCCATCGTGGATCCTTCGTCCCTTCACCCCGGGCTAGCCCACCGCCTGTTGACCCAAGCATTGTTGTCTTTGCAAGCATCAAGAACGTTCACCGAATATCTCGCCTTCAACCCTTCACAGCAGATGCACCTTTAACCCTTCGCACCCAGAAAGTTCATGTATGTCTCATCCACGACCCCATATCGTTTGCCGAATGTCACAACGGAAGAACCTTTGCCGAAGGCCTCTCTCTCTTCCTTCGTCTGAACCTTCACTTGGAAATCCTTTGTGGAAGCTACCATCATGGATTTTTCCACCTTTCTGTCTCCAGTTAAACATCCAGGGTCCTCGTTTCCCTGCACTCAACGTTTACATTCATTTTCATCTCCAACTCATTCAGCGCATCAACCGATGGATTTTTCACTCAATTACCACGCTGATCTCCCAACTAAGCCTCCTCCACGCCTTCTTGATGCTTCTCCCATCTGACGAAGAACTCGGCGTTACATCTGCAATCAACACACGTCATCACTTCTCGCCTCAGAACTGTTGTCTTACGCCGGATTTGCTCTCAGCCTTCGTGTATGGGACAACTGGAAATTAACACGGTTCGGCCAATACTCAACGCTCCTCGCCACCTTACCTTGATCCAGAGGCTTCCTCCTTGGGAAAGGTCAGTCAATTAACTTGACAAGACCTTCCTCCACCATTCCGTGGTCATGATTTTTGATTCCTTTGCCCTTCTGGAATTGGTAGTGCATACCCGGATCGATTCGAATCCAATCTTCAATCCAAATTCTTTGATACCATGGCATCAACATACTTGGGACCAAGCTAAACGTGCCTTAGTTCCCACTGATAGTTTCAAGGTAAACGACTGAAACCTACATCTTGGCTTACTAACTACAACTCATGCGGTCATCACGTGCACAGCCATCAACGCTCTGTCCGAAGGATTCACTCAAGAATCATGTTACTGATACATCACACATCGGCCCTTCCTAATCAACAAACCCTTCAAGAAGATGTCTTATATATACCGTCACACATTCAACTTGCTCACTGTGCACGGAGACCCATGCCAACCAACTTCTATGCCATGTCAACCCTGTCGGGAAACCACAACTTCATTCAACCTCAACGACCTGCCACCTCTTCTGTCTTCAAAGAGGCCAATTCACCTCGTGGATTCCTCCCCCACCCGATTGACATCCTGTCTGTTCATGGATGCATCATTAACATTCACGACAGACTAAACGGTGAACGCCTCCAACACTTTCAACCTGTCCTACATCTGAAAACTCAAGACAAACCAAACCTCTCCGTTGTCTCCCACAACATTCGAACATCCCCACCACAGGAATTTTTCACATTACCCTTTCCTTGCCTCAACCTACGAAGTGAACAAACTCGTCTGGAATGACGCAGTCCGCATCGACTCCCGGATCAAACACCACTCCTCACAATTTCACTCGTATCCGGAAACCAGCACTCTGCCAACTCTAATGCCACTTTTTCACAGCATGCGTCCTTAGTCGATTAGCTACCCATCAACTCCGATCCTCCAGAAGCTCTCCATCAAGACTAATACCTTCTCAACCCTTCACCTTCTCAGTGAAGCTTTCTTACCTGCTGAAGGCATCTGTCACTCTTTAAACTGACCAAAGGACTGATTTCTTACCCAAGAACAATCCTTCAACCGTCCAACAATCTTTTGTCCAATCTTCTCTCAGACAAGATGGATCCCCCCCCCCCTTGATCAAACTCAACACTACGCAACATGGAGACCCACCACCTTTGCTTTGACTCGGGGCCCCATCCATCCGACATCAAAGCCACCCATACTGTCTTCCTCGTGGCTGCCCTCTTGATGAATGGTCGAAACGATTCTTTCCATGATCGTCCCTCAACCCGAAACTTCTCCTGACCTTCCTCTCCAACCGGACGCAAACCAACATCATGAAGCATATGGGACTTCCCCGACATGCTCTATTCGATGGCAATCCACTGTGTCCTTAATCGCCTTCGGCCACTTCAGCCACTTGCAAATTAGTCTAAGTCCATACCAACGACACCACAGCTGAAGTTCATACCCCGAAAGAAAGCGGAACCTGATCCCAACGTATTCATGCCTTCAACGGAATTCTTAAACTTCGTCAAGGTCTCTACAAAACACTCCATGAAAACCTTCCGTTCTCTCGGACTCACAACCCCAACAAGTAAACCACGCTCCACCATAAGTACAATGTTATATCTGCATGGGTGGCACCTTCAATCCAACTGTCATTTGATAGAGAATTTTGAATTAGACCACCTGGATCACCAGTAAAGCAATCCGTAATCCCAACAACTCGCTCAACAACATTCGCTACGAACGATGGTTTCACCAGTCTTTGCTAATGCAGGTGAATCCAATCCATCCCCAAATCTGGAACAACCAATCCTCCTCACTGACCGATTCTGAACGGCCTCTTGTCCACTGTTCCTCGCACGCTCAAGCTGCAGGAAACAATCATTTCCTCAATGACCTTTGTACCCTCACTCAACAAATCTCCTTGTGGATTATTAACCTTCCATCGACCGAGGTTTTCCAATGGGACCTTCCACTAGTCCTGGAATCGGTAAAACTTTTCATCACCCATCTCTCAAGAATGGCGATCTTCTCAACTTTACTCATTCCAAACTCTCAAACTCGGCTAACTACTACTTCTTCAAGCCTGAACACTGCAACGCTCGAAGCCTTCTATGCCAGTCATCAGTCCTCGCTCACACACTTCATTAATGACAAGCCAGAAAGGGCACCTTGCCATGGTCAGGATCTTCACCATGAACCTACAATTGACAACGGATCCTAAATGCAAGGAAGTTGAATCCAACACTTCTTCCCGTCACAAAGGTCCCCTAGACCACCGCAACAGCAACCAGGAACAAGACGGTCAACCAAAACAAACTACCATCAACTGCTGCACTCACAAAATCTTCCTGGACACTGCACAAGAACTCAGGACACACTCAACCTCATGGGCTTTTCGAAATCACATCTCCATGGCCGGAATCCTAAAGACAACATCGTGGAGAAACCAATCTGTCTTCACTAGTCACCATTTCTGGGACATAGCAAGACAGAAACACGGGCCTCATCGTCTGGGTTCATTAGTAACAGCCAGACGTCTCGTCCCACCCCCTTACGCACTTAATACACTCCTCCTGAAGTCGGAAGCAAGACCTCCAACCGGTGACCTCCAGAAGACGAAAGCAAGTCCGCACATCCATTTCCTGTTTCTGTTCCTGTTTCACCAACAAAGTGCAAAGTTTTATCAAACGTTTTGGGGGAACCAGTTGCAACCCGGGGTAACTCGCCATTATGGTGCCCACCACCTATATTGATGAGGTCAACTGTAAATGCAATCAAATTTACAGGTGGTAGAAATATTCGTGCCGACGACTAGAAACCCTAATTTCTACTGCCGTTCGGAAATATACAATACCTGTGAATTTTAGCATTCTTCCCCGAAGTATGCCTTTCCCTAGAGGATGAAAAGAAGAGCGCTGGCCAGCTCCGTAACCCCACTGCGCATGCGCACGTGTGCAGTGCCTCCATGTAGACAATGACGCAGGTCGATTGTCAGCCATTTTCCTCTAGCATGCGCTACAAGCGCACGCTCTCGTCTTGCCCATCATTTTCTCGGATTGGTCCTGGTCGGACTCATTCCATCTTCTTACTTTATGAAATAAAAATTAACATTTTGTACTTCTCCAATCCTGTTTTCTGATCGATCCTCCGAATCGACGTTTTTCTCATCATCCAAGATGTCGATCCTCCTCGTGTCGGCTTCTGGCGCAGTCGATCCGAACGTCGCAGACCTTCCTTACCTGCTGTCCCGATACTGATCCAAGACCTCGAACTATAGCAAGTACACAAACCGGATTGAACAACATCTCACTTTTCGTCACCGACCACCCAATTTGAATAAACGACGACTGAACCAATCTCTGGTGGATCGTTCAATTCGTGAATTATTCACATGCATTCCCCAACTTTATGACCTGCATCGAACATGACGTCTTTGCTCCTCCCCATTCTTGTCAAAGACCTTTGATCCTGTCTTCTCCAATCCATTATTTCGCTTTTCTCGGATTGCCTGCAGTTGGTCAAGCGTATCACACCATGGCCCAATCCATAAAACTTAGGCCGGATGCGCTCCTTCCAAGTCTACTGCCCCGTCACGGGGTCGTCCAATCCGTGTTCTCAACGCACGCTCTTATTTTTCCTCACCTTATGTCATTTGCCGTATTTCTGCGTTAATGTTAACTACTACTCTCACCGCAGCGCCTCTGTCACTTTTCCTTATCCAGTTTTCACCAGAATCCATCATTTGCATTTCTTGGATTGCAACATTCAAACGGATTGCACCGTGGCCCGATCCAAAGAAACTTCAACTGGAAACGCAACGAAGAATCCAAGATGGCCACCCCGTCGTCTTGTGGTTCCTCGCCTGCCGATCAGAATTTTGTCGTCTCTCCGTCACGCACACCTTCAAATCCCCATCCGAACTATCCTACTAACTTGATTTCACACTTGTTCCATTATGCGATTCGCCATTTCAATTATAAACAGCCTCAATCCACTTCCCACGTTCACGCTTTATTGGCTCATGCAATCCGTGATTTCAACTACAACTCAACCATGGCCATCCACTCTCTTTTCGCAAGGATCACACGCCTGCATGACCCAACTCACCACGATAAACTTTCTCCGATCAATCCGAAGTGAATAATCAATAATACGACACTACTTTTGATCGACCTTCCGGCCCCTGAAAGAAACAACGCCATCGCAGCCCCATACGATTCATCACATCTACCACTGATCTCGATTCTATCATCTATGACCACCTCAACCTTCGGATCATCTTTTCCCTCCAGCGTCTGTCGTGACGTCTTCTCACTGTCAGTAAATCTCAATCCAATTTCTTCAATCCATCTTTCTACAATAAACGTATTGCCTGCCCTCGCTCAAGCGGATCACATCGCAGCCCGATCCACTGAAACTCACACCGGAAATACTATCACTCCAAATTGAACGCTTTGTCGCCCACAATCCATGCCACATTTGTTGCCACCCTTATCATCGCACACCTGTTTCGTATACCATCAGCGGACCCCGAATAGGCCTGCACCATCTTTGTTTTGAAGAAGAACACGGACCCCCCCTTCCCTCCGGAACCATGGTACGCTTAAGCATCAAAACCACTCCCCGATTCCGTAACACTTTGAAAGGCCTTTGTCCAAGGGGGATTAGATTTCGCAAAATAATAATGAGTAAATATTATTGAAACTCCTGTGAGCGACACCAGATCCATCTAGACCACCAAATTCAAAATTGAATGCATTTGATGTTGTTTTTTATGATCTTCAAAGGGCATATGATAAAGTGGATCATTTGCGATTGGGTTAGGCTACTAACTTTCTTTAATTAAAGGGCTTGTCTTGAAGTAGATTATGAAGTGGCTGTCAGACCGTAAGCTGGCTGTCATTGTGGATGAGCAACAATCAGACTGGGGCCCCATGATTAGTGGGCTGCCTCAAGGGTCTGTGTTGGCTCCTTTGCTTTTCTCGGTTTACATACAGGAATTTTGCAATGGTGGAAACATAAGTAAAAGTAAGTTTGCCTACTATACTGTGTTCCTGGGATTCAGTGAATGTTATGTAGAAATCTGTTATCAGGGCTTCAAGTTGGAGTAAACAGTGGTGTATTTCAATTAACGAGGAGAAATTAACGTTGATGCATTTTGGATTTAATAATCCTTGGGCGGATTATGTGTTGAACAATGGTTAACACAATGTTTGATCTGGGTATAATTATTCACAAGAAATTTGCTTTATACTCACAGTTTGATTATAAAGTGTGAATCAAACTGTGAGTATAAGTCATGAACTTGAACCAAAGTAGAAATGCTGAGTCGACCGATTTTTCGGTATTTAAAAAAAAAAATAAAAAAAATTTGCTCTTTCTGCCCACATGGATATGATTGTTGAAAAGGCCAACTCCCAAGTTTACCTGTTAAAAAGGATTATTACTAGCCGTACTGGCATTGTTGTTCTTATATTTGGTTTTTCATTAGATCCGTACTTGAATATGAAGTTTCCTTTTGGGAACGCCTTTACGTTAAAGATAAGAAAGCAATTGAAATATAATGAAAAAAAAATATTCAGAGAAGAGTGACAAAATGTATCCTTTGTCTTGGACAGCATAGTTATAGAGAAAGGCTGGAAATTTTGCAACTACCCTCACTTTCCTGGCAACGCAAAAAAAGGGGATCTCGTATGGATGTTTCGAATGATCCGTAATATTGATACAAGTTTTTTGTTAACTGCCTGTTTGAACCTTTCAGTCTAACTATTCGCTGAGGGGGTTACAGTTTAAAGTAAAAACAACACTTTTGTTAACATAATTTTATTAAAAATTCATTTGGTCACTGCTTGATTGAGCTTTGGAACTCTTTGCCTGACTATGTTGTCGGTGTCACTTCGGTGGTTTTATTCTAAAATAGACTTGATAATTACTTTCATCATGATTTGAAGTATTCCTATGATTGAGGAAATTGTTAATTAATGTTACATTCTATCCAATTGCATGTTCCTGTTTTTTTTGCTGGTCTTACTGCTATATTTATGCTTCAATTGATTTCTTTGTTGTTATTTTTGCCTTTTGAGGGTTTCTGCATGCATATTTTACTGTTATGTGTATCACCAGCCCTTTCCATTTAGGGAAACTGAAGCCGTACATTAAGCTTACTTGTATGCACTCACCCTCCTCTCTTAAATCACCACCTTGACATATTGCGAAGAATAAAAGATGATTTTGGATTGACATCCATTGCTTTTGTTAGGAGGGAAGTACAGATCCGCACTTCGAGGTTAATGAGCTGTCTGGTGATTTGAGAATAAAAATGCTACAATTTAACAGGAAATGTATTTTTTCCGTTTTAAGCAATACAAACAGAATTTAGTCATTGGCCGGCAATGCTGTTTTTGTTCTGGATTCAAAAGTTGTTAAAAATGCTTGAACTATTTCAATGTCATTTGCAACGCTGCAATCTAGCTAGTTTAAAAAGTGCTTGGTATGTTCTCCATTACTGTCACATATTTTTAATTGTTCTTTTTTTTTTTTTTTTTACAGGAATTGAAAGCATTGTAAGTTGATAACCAGTACGTGCGTCTTAAGTTCTAATTTCAAATGGCACGAATGATCGACAAAAGATTGTCCGAAACAGCGCAAAAGAAATTAAGGCCAGTAAGGGATTCTGCGGCAGCTCGTTCGAGGCTGAAGAAAGGTAGGCCTACATCTAACGGCATAAAGAAGCCATATGAATGTGCTGACTGTAAATGCACCTTCAGCACAGAATCGTCCTTAGCAATTCATCGAAAAATGCATAGTGGAAAGCCTTATCCCTGTCGACTGTGTAATGATTACTTTACTCATAACAAAGTATTGCAAAGACATATGCGCAGTCACACTGGCCAAAAGCTGCTTAATTGTCCCGAATGCGACAAATCATTTTCCTTAGCTGAAAATCTTCAAATGCACATGAACATTCATACCGACTTGAAACACTTCAAATGTGAGGAATCTGGTTGCTCTGCCGCATATGTGAATTTAAGCTCCTTACGAAGTCACATTGCCAGTGTTCACCGAAATCGAAAAAAACGGTCGGCTAGCTTGGGAAGGGGGAAAAAGAATGCTGTGAATAGTTGCTCAGATCAGAAACGCTATAGCTGCCCTACTTGTAGTGAAACCTATGTGTCCGAATTGAGCTTGAAATTTCACCTCACTCTGCACGATGCTTCCAAACCGTACAAGCGTTTGGTTCGACGTAAAGCTGCTTTTGACGATAAAGGGGAAGAAACTCCCCTCAAGGAAAGTCGAAGGGGGATATCATGCACGGTGAAAATGGATTCTGGGAAACGATTCCTAAAAAAGAAGAAAATTGCAGCATGCAAAACTTGTCCAGAGTGTGGTAGAAAATTTCCTAGTGTTGTTAACTTGCAAATACACATGAATCGACATCTAGGCTTAAAGCCCTTCAAATGTAAATTTCAATGGTGTAATGCTGAGTTTGCGGATGCCGGAACTTTACGGAGACATAGGCTGACAGTTCACAAAGGTGCCCATTTCAATTGCAAACAGTGTGAAGCTGGATTTAAGCGTCAAGAGTCTTTGCAAGAACACATTGATAAGTTTCATAGTGTTGCTAAATGTAAACGCCCCAAAAGGTCGAAAATTACACCACGTAAGCGAGCCGAAAGCGTTAAGTGTGATATTTGCCAAGCTCAATACTGGCATCGTGGCGTTATGTTGAAACATGTTCGTATCATCCATGGTGTGTCGGAGACCAAGCGAGAAGCTACTCCAGAGCAAAGTGAGTTGCACCTGCACACAGATGAGAATGATGATGGCCAAGGAAATCCCCACAGTTGCAACGTGTGTAAAGCCAAATTTGAGTGTACATGCCCCAAAAAGTCCAAAATTACACTACGTAAACAAGCCAAAAGCCATAAGTGTGATATTTGCCAGGCTGCATTCTGGAGGCGAGGAGTTATGTTGAATCATATTCGCGTCGTCCATGGAGAGTGTGTGACCAAGGAAAAAGCTACTCAAGAGCGGAGTGAGTTACACGTGAAGACAGATGACAATGATGATGGTCAAAGAAATCCCTACATCTGTAGTGTGTGTAAGGCCAAATTCAGATTGAGATCCCTTTTGCGGTGTCATGCCAAACAGTGTCGCAGAACCAGTTCATCAAGTAATAGATCATCAAAAACTGTGCGTAGGCCTGTACGTGGTTCTAGAAAGGTTGTAAGTCGAGGTGTGAAGTCTGATCTAGGATTGTTGCAAGGTGGTGATAAATTTCAACAAGAAAGTGATCCCCAAAACGTTGCTACCAGTTGCGGCATCAGTGCTGCCGGTACATACAGTGCTTCAGTAAATGATAGCAGTTCGTCAAATAATGGCTCACCGAAATCTGTGTCTCCTCCTGTACGAGTGGCAAAAATGGGGGAATGTCAGGGTATGAAATCTAATCCGAAATTCAAGTTTTGTGATGACAAAATTACCAAGCAAGAAAAAGATTCACAGAATTGTGCGTCCAGTGATGGTAGTGTCATTGCGGTGGATAAATGCATTGCATCAGTTAATGAATGCATTTCATCAAATCGAACAAGAAAAGCTATGCCTGTAAGCGAACCAAAAGTAGTGGAATGCCGAGGCAGCAAATCTTCAACGCCATCTGGTACTAAAATTAAACAAGAAATGGATATGCAGAGTCCTGTGACCGATTGCAGTGTCAGTGCGGCATATACACTGAATGGAAGCAGTTCGTCAAATTGCATGTCGTCAAAATCTGTGCCTTTAACTGAACCAAAACTAGAAGAATGCCGAGGCAGCAAATCGTCATCACCATCTGACATTAAAATTAAACAAGAATGGGATACGCCGATTCCTGTGACCGATTGCAGTATCAGTGTGTCAGATATTCGGTATGAAAGCAGTTCGTCAACTTGCATGTTGTTAAAATCTGTGCCTGCGCTTGTAAGTGAACCAAGTGTAGTGGAATGCCGAGGCAGCCAATCGTCAACTCCATCTGGCTCTGAAATTAAACAAGAAATGGATATTCAGAGTCAGGTGACCGATTGTAATATCAGTGCGGCAGATACACAGAATGAAAGCAGTTCATCAAATTACAAGTCGTCAAAATCTGCGCCTACGCCTATACTAGAGCGAATAAAGGTAGAATGCCAAAGCTGGAACACTTATCCAAAATTCACAGAATGTGCACCTACTTTGAAACAAGACAGTGTGTTAAAAAATAATGCGACTAATTGTAACATCCCTGCTCAGGATTCATGCAATGATTTAATAAATGAAAACAGTTCAGCAAATAGCAGTTTGACAAAATCTGTGCCTACGCCGGATGAGCCTAATTGTAGCGTCCCTGCTCATGATTCAGGTAACGATTTAGTAAATGAAAACATTTCATCAAATAACAGTTCGCCAAAATCTGTGCCTATGCCAACAGTTGAGGTACAAAAAGTGGAGCGCCGAGGCAGGCCACGTCTTCCAAGATGTCCAAATTGTAAAGTCATACTCAGATACGAAGCACTTGTAGAACGTCACGTGGCCAGTTGCACCACCTACGTGGAGGATAAGCCACCAACCTACGTGCCTGTAAGATTGAGAGAGGGTTACGTGGCCGGTCGCACCACCTATGTGGAGGAAAAGCCACCAACCTACAGACGTGTAGGAAGGAGAGTGGAAAACCGAGGTAGGAAACCTTACCCAAAATGCCCGAAATGTAGTGTCAAATTCAAACACGAAAATGATTTACAATATCATGTGGCCCATTGCAGTATCAGTAGGATTACGAACACTGAAGACAAAAAATATTTCCGTAGCAACAAAAACTTAAGAAAAACCAAAGTGTTGTCCAGTACAGAAGAACAGACTGACGATTCAGATAATGGTCAATACGATGCTGGTGACACACAAGTACCTTTGAAATGCACACAGTGTAGTGCTGAATTCAAATCCCAAATAAACTTATTGTCGCATTTTCAGCGCACCCATAGACCTGTGAGATCTCGCAAAGTCAAGTCGTCCACAGCCGTTCGTCAAGACGAGGTTAATTTGCCAAAATCCGTGACTAGCTTTTTAAGTGACAAGAACTTTGCATTCAGATGTGAGCAGTGTGACGCCGACTTTAAATATCAAGTGGATTTACTAAAGCATGTTCGATGTATTCATAGCTCGGACGTGGTCGTGAAACTGCCTGAGAAAAACGACACGGTCAAAACTATTACTTACAGTTGCGAGTTGTGCAACAGAGAATTTAGACGACGGCGGAAACTAATCGATCATGTTGAAAGTGCGCATGGCAGCGGAAATCAATATATATGCGAGAAATGCAACGTTTCATTTGAACAAAAATCGCAATTTGAAATTCACTCTTGCAAGCGTGATCCAGAGGATCTGTTTGTATATAAATGTGAACAGTGTATGGCAGAATTTAACAAGTGCAGTGAACTTGTGGAGCATGTAAGGCATCACAGTGGTGATGTTCTTGATACATTTGGAGAGGTGAATGATTCACTTTACGAAGACTGTCGTATCCTTGATAAATTTGAAGATGCGAGTCACATGTCTCAAGAAAGGTTTACCCAAAGCCATTCTGACTTTGATGGTAGTGCTAGTCCAACTGCCGAATGGCAACACGAGTGTGGCAAATGTGGTGACGTCTTCATGGATCGTAGAAGTCTACATCGTCATTTATTGCTTCATGCTGCTGAGCGAGGCTGATAAAGTCTTTCATTCTCGCCAAGGCAAAATTGAATGGTCTATTGTCTTTTTTCCCCTATTGTACGTACATTTACATTCAAGTTGATAAGCCTAACCCATCAACCTTCACGAACGTGCATCCTGGGACGCTAGCAATCTCGTTAGTAGACATACAATCAACTCAAATGCAAGGCACCTTTTTTTCCTAAACAAAAGTCCTAAAGCATGTTAGAATCGACCTGGGAAGCTCTTTAATTATGGTAGGCTTACTTGATTTCAACCTTTCATTAATACGTTACAGGGATCTAATTCCTAAATTTTGATCCGGCTGCAAATTTGCAAACAAAATCTGTTACCGGGGGTGCAAAATCAAAATATAAACCAATGCCTGGTGTTCCTATTTTATAGCCATTAAAAATTCTGACATTCCACAGCTGAATAATGTCAATAATATATATACTGTTTTCCTGCACTTTGCTTAAAACTGACTTAACTAAGTTAACTTCACTATTCAACTGAAAAACCTAGACCCCACAGTCGTTCAATTTTAAGTTATTCTACTGGCTAATGAAAATATTCAGCCAATTTTTGGCTAGCTGATCTTAGCCGACTATTTTTTCAGCCACTATCAGCTTGAGATAATTTCGGCGGCTCTCGGCTCAGCCTACACAAATTTTGGCATTTCCTACATTAAAATGAGAGCAATATAAAAAAATTTTAAGCTAAAGCGTGTTTTTATGTATGCAGGTTTTAGTTTTATGCCACATTAAGTTTTAAGTATGTAAACATAATTTTTTGCATAAATGAAATACGTATGTTTAAAATATAAGTTATATTGGTAAAGGAGACAAATTCAAATAGCACAATTATATGCAATATTAAAATTAGACATACGTTTTTAGTTTAGTTGAGTTAACTTTACAAAAAGGACCGTTTTCTTTTGAGTTGAGCAGCAAGCCCTACAAATACTGGAGGCTGCATGGGCGGCCAAATTTGAATTCATTGGTAACAAAACAAAGGAAGATGTAGGAAGTCTCAATATTCCTTGAAGCCTGATGAAGACACCCGTATGTGGTCGAAAATTTCCAAGACAAAATGTTTGTCTGTTGTGAAAGTGTGCAGACAATTTTATTTCGGTAATTGAGTTAACTTGTAATGTTCGTCCTTAAAAAAGTACCATGTTCGTGCGTGTATGGCGGCTACTCTTAAACTAAAGCACCTACAACATGAGACTATTACCTACATGAAAGATAATTAAATTGCGCTTGGATAGACCTGTTTTCATTGCTGTAATTTGATTAATTTTGACCCTCAAATATGTGAAAATCCTTCTGAAAACTGCTCGATGTCAAAATACGATCAGGCAAAGTTACTGTTTAGGCAAACTTGGTTGCAAAAAAAAAAAGCCTTAAAAGATGACATATTTTGCATCATGCTACATAAACTTATTAAAATTGTTAAAACCGTTAAGTAAGGCTCGCCCGATACCAACTTTGACCGATCCGATACGGTCCGATCCTACATCACCGATACCGATACTTCAATGCATTGCTTCCAGTAAGTTAATGTTTCTTCGATATTTAGAAACAAAATTTGATGAAAATCATAATCTCAAAGCTCTATGAGCAAGCATCTTGCAGTAAAGTGCATTTTGTGGAACCTGTTTTTGTTAAATAATTTGAGAACGACTGAAGCTATCGCTCTGAAATTAGCACCATTGGAAAGCTCTCGAAAAAACTGTTAAAATGGTGTATTGGAACATCAAAAACGGACAATTTTTGGCAAAAATATCGCAAAAACCGATACTCGACCAAACCATTAGACGGCACCGAGCCGATTCCAATATCGGTATCGGCCAAGCCTTACCGTTAAGCGATCGTGCGATGGATACTCCTGGTTCCCATTTATACAGCGTGGATGTACTGTAGACTGCGCCGTGGTAGCAGGGAGTTGTAGTCACGTGACCAGATCAAGCCGCAGGAGAGAGACGTTCGTTTACTCCGACCTCAAAAATAAGTCGGAGGGGACATCGGTTCTGTCCCGTGTAATCGCTCGCACGATTCCGTGATGGTGAGTAACAAGTTTTTACTGCAGGTTCATATTTAGAAGATTCAAGATACCATTCACCAAAAATGAAACTGATTTCGAATGGCATGCAGCGGCTGGCTAATGGCTAGCTGAACAAAAATGTGGCGAATATGTGGCTAGCGTATTTCTGGCGGCAGTTTCGGCTATCGGTGGCGACTGAGAGGTCTAGAAATAAACTGATACCCATAGTTTAACCAAATGTAGTGAAAATGGAGTTAACTTCTTTGGAAGGAATGGTGTCACTAGAAATCTAATTCCAAGCTGTTGGAAGGAATGGTGTCACTAGAAATCTAATTCCAAGCTATTTGAAATGCTTCAAACCGCAATTCTGTAGCTTGAGCGGTTTAAAATTTATGAAAAATTCAACTTCGGCATGCAATTTTGCACTGCTAGAGCTGCGTCACTAGTGCAAAGTGCGATTTTGGAGTGGAATTTGCCCTTGGGCATCCGAAGATTTTGACCACTGATGTTATTTAGCCATAGGGCTCACATTTCTGTGCTCACTCTTGTCGATCCATGCTTTATATTTATTTTCGATCACCAGACCATCACTAAATTGATTAATGATTAGGCCTAACAAAAAAAAATAGCGTGCTTCGCGGAACCCGACCGACCCTAACAGTTTTTTTCTAAAAACTGATGCGATCGTGATGCGCACTGCAATCTTATGAGGAAAATTGCCAACAAAAGTTATCAGCATCCGGGTTTAATTAATGCATAGCTAAGCTAAGCATGAAACATGTTTATTTTTATATGCCGAACATGATTTACCGTAGAAAAAAAAAAACCATTAAAAAATGTTTTTAAAAAAATATTTTTCCGACCTACCGATCCTATTTATTTCAACAATGTTCGCGAAGCACACCAATTTTTTTTTTTGGGGCACTAGTAGGATGCAACATAATTTCGGCATGTTGCTCAGTAACCATCATCGTAGTATTGGGCAGTTCCAGAAATTTTTCTGTCAGTGCCAGTGCCAAGCCTGGTATCCTGGTACTCGGTTTTCTCCGGTACCTACGAATGAGGTGATATCTGGTGTGGGTCCTGGTGTACCAGCACCCGATTTTTAAATAACACATCTTATTGGAAAATGTGTTTTGTTCCCAGAAGCAGAATATTTTCAGCCGGTCTGCGACAAGCTTTTTGCAAACTAAAAACAGTCTGCGGGAAGAGGGAGGTGCCTGCGGGTGGCAGGAAGGGTGTGAAGATGGAATTTTGTATTGTGCAAAATTTTGAGTTAGGCCTATTTGGGTTGATGAACAAGTTTTCGCGAGAATTTTTTTTTTAGACCTTTGTAGGTTATTTTTGCCAAATAACTTGAGAACGAGCAAACCTATAGTCATGATTCAAAAGCTCTCGAAAAAAAGGTTAAAATGGTGTATTTGAATGTCAAAATCGGTCAATTTTTGGCGAAATTATCGCAAAAAGACAAAGAAAAAAAGTACAGGATAAATCGTACTGCAACACTGCCAGCCGTACTGCGACGTAGCATCGCGCGTCGCTCTCATTCTGCTACAGGGGTTTTGTTGATAGTTTTAATGGAACTATCACCCCCCCGATTTTCCCCCCCGATTCAATCTTAATTCATGTTTCACGATATATTTGATAAAAAAATCTGTCTTCTAACATTTGTAGTAACATGCTAGCCAAGTAAAAATGCAAATATAAACAAACGCTGGTTGTAGCATTAGAGTTATGCAATTTTGGGTCCACTTTCTTGCATTCAGAATTCCAGTTTTACCATTGTTGATCTTTAATTGATTGTTGCACTGTTTTGAGCCCTACAACATAAGGACTAAATGAACTATTATGGTGATTTTAATACCTTTTTCCATACTAAAACGATACCTATTTTAACAATGCACAGTATCTGGTAATGTGGTACTACCAGTTACCACCCAACACTGCTTCATGGATTATATTGCTACACAGCATTCTGTAACAAGACAGCAGTTTCAATGCTGTATTAAGACTTATCCATGTAATCGGTTTCTTAATTTTGAATGAATGTAAGAAAATGACGAAAGAAAAAACTTGTACGAACGTAGTAGCTTCAATAACAAGCAGTCTAATTTATTAAAAACTATTTGTTTCTTAGACTGGCCCGAGTAAACCAGGAGAAACTTGCCACCCCTGTGCCAATACATTTGACTTTCCAACTTTAATGCAAAATATTACGCAAAGTGAACTGCTTTTTAGGTAGAATTCAAGGGAGTTTGTAAAAACATAACTTGAATATCGGCTTGTGCCTTACATTTGAGGGCATGTAGAGCATTTGCTGTATACAGCAAAGCTCAAATTTCAACTCATTATGTTTGCTGAAATTAAAATAAATCTTGCTTGTTTTTTGTGCAAGTTCGTGTGCTTGCGGTTGACCTGCACCTTAGATACTAATACTTTACAAATAACTCTCAAAATTTTGCTTTCAAAAATGGCCTGTGCCATAGATTTCAGGATGCCTTACATTCGAGTGTATATTGCCATGATGAAAGAAAGGAGTTTGAAAGATTCGTGGAGCTACTTCACGCTAAACACCTATAGCATTGATGTTAACTCTTAAAATTATGGAAAAAAATTGGTATAAATGATGAAATACTGGTTAGTAATTCTGTACGCAATGGTGCAATCCATTTATTTATAGGTATTATGGTTGCTGGCAATTTGAGCATTGTGGTTTTTTTCGAAGTTACCATTTTAGTGAGTACCATAGCCCTAGAAATGAAAATCACCATCAAATGGTGATTTTCTATTGGGGTTGGGCTAATGGCGATGTACATTTCGTGAAGGTTGTAACACATTATTTTACTCGTAACATAGCCTAGTACTTAGAGGAAAAAAAACTAAAGGTGCTGCTCAGGCTCTCTTGTATTTACGTACTTTAAAAAACTGGGCCCGTATCAACTCTTGGTCGTACTGGTGCCTTTGTTTTTCTATCATCCACAACAAGTAAGCACATGCTTGACAGCTTGGTGGTTAGGATATCACTACAGTATGGTTGGAAAGCACGCTTACAGTATTTCATCCCTTTGGGTTAGGGTAGTGCTAGATGTCAAGTAGCCTATAATAAACACCAACTTGAAGGCAAAGTAACATCTGCGCCCATTAATCCGTCTCCATTAGTCATGTGCCTTACTGTGCCATAGCTTAATCAGTAATCATTTTAAGCTGTGCACCAAACAAGTAGGCTAGATCGTATATAATAGTAAGCTAAGGTGACTTAGGATTATGGCGTAAAGATTACACTGGTGTTGGTTTGGGTTAGTGGTGATCTATTTTTTTTATGGTATCATTAAAAAAATTTGTACCGGTTGTTTCTAGCATTTTTCATTCTCTAAAGTTGTTCTAAATAATTTTCTAAATGGTCTTTTTTGCTGCAGATTGCATTTTAGTCACTGCATTGGCTAGTATGACTAAAAATGGAAGCTACCAAACACAGATTTTGTCCAGTAATTGTTAGACCATGCAGATGAGATTTTTTGGTTTATGGGCAGGGTAATTTCGGTATTTTATTTCTTGGTTAGCTGACCAAATTTTTAGATGCGTACTCGAGGAAGACAATTTGTCACCTCCTATTTAACGTTATTTAGGCTAGTTTTTTTCAAATATTTTCAGGTTTGAGAAGAGGGTTTTAAAAATTTTGACCATTGAAAATCTTTTTTTTTTTCAAGCTGGTTTAAGTATATTGTAATATCAAATTGCAGTATTATAATGGTACCATTCAAGATTGACAAATTTGTACAGGTTATTTTCAGCGTGAAACACCGTTAGCCAGCATTTCCAGCATTTTTCGTTCTCTAAAGTTGTTCCAAATGATTTTCTTAATGGTTATGAAGTCGGTAGCTCGGGCCATGTTTGGCCACTGAAAAAATGTCATTTGTGCTGCATATTGTATTTTAGTCACTGTGTTGGCTTGTGGGACTAAAATCGAAGCTACGAAACACAGATTTCGTCCAGTAACTGGTAAGTTGTGCAGATGTATTGGTTTATGGGCAACGTGATTTTTAAAACACCACTCAACCAGACATTTTATTTTATTTCTTGTTTAATAGCTGACCACATTTTTAAAGGCTTAGTCTAAGGAAGATAATTTATGTTAATGTTTTTTAGTTTTTGCGAAATATTATCAGGGTTGAGCAAGAGGCTTAAAATTTTCGCCATTGAAAAGCTCTTTTCAAGCTGACTTAAATATGTTGCAATACGGTACTAAATCTACGCAATAAGGCAACAATCACCAGCATTGTGCAACACTCGTCAACATTCAATTGTTGTGGGCATTGTAGTACATGGTTCATACCAGCGGTTTACAAAAATAGTTCTTTATTTGCAGTTTGCGATTTGTATGGCTTTACAAGTCCTTCAGAAAGTAAAAATGCAGTGCTTGGTCACTTGAAAGTCCTTTTAATTTCCGTCCCATATGAATATAGCCTTAACTAAAGACTGTTGACAGTTGTTTTTGTTGTTTCAAATTTATTAAGATCAAGAGGTGGATGCTAAAATCCTAACTTCAATGCTGATTTCGTAAAGTGGTCAGCAATTTCGTTCAGAAAGCTGGGAAACCGTTGTATGCCAGTGTGAAAAGATCAATGTTGTATAAACCAAGTTCTCATTGTATCCTTTTAATAGAAAGTTTTGTTCAGGTTAGCTTGTCATAGTTTGTATGGCACTGGGCGCAAACTTAACCCTTTGAGAGCTGCGTTTTTTTTACATCATCTCCAAAAAAGTAGGGGTAACCTGGACGGGGCTCGAACTAGCAACCTGAAGGAGGTGTTAAACGTGAGGCACACGCCTCTACCAACTCGGCCACGGCCGTCTCTAGAGTCGGCTTGTTAAGGTTCCTGCATTGTTGGCCATCTCCCGCGTAGTAAGGACTTCAACCTGTGCTTGTGTTTGGCCCGAGATTTTCTCGGGTTTAGCACTCAAAGGGTTAAAGAGATTAGTTTGGCGTTACTGGTAAGCTTGCGTAGTCCTTTGTATGGCAGTGAGTAGAGTTAGTGGCTTATTGGTGCAGTTCATTGGAGAAATGTTTGGGTGGGTAAGCTTGCCGTAGTCTGTTTCAACACTTTTGCAGCCCGCATTTTTGACCGCGTCTTGTTATCGTCGGGTAGCCTCCCCCTACCCCCCAATCGTTCTAAAAAATACCAAAAAAAGTGGGTTTTTAACCAATATCCGCTGAAAGATTGTGCTCTCATGCCTAAGCAATCACTTGTAGCTTTTTAACACAGGTTTTTAGGAAAAAAAATTTCTCCTTTTAAAAAGATGGTATTAAGTTGAAGAAATAAATAGTCAAATATTGGGGATGGAGATGGAGAGGCCCTAGTGGCCCTTGGAACAGAACCTTTTTTTATTTTCTGGCCTTTATTCTTTTTTTTTTATGCTTTGCGATTTTGCAAAGGATACTTGCATTTGGTGACTTTGTACTTAAGTCTTTGAAATCCATTCAGCCGAAGTGGTACTAGCCCTGGTAGTAGCGATGCCTTAACGTCAATGTCTTATATCTTGAAAGAGTTTGAGTTTGACACGTTTCAGGGCTGTGGGTAACAATAATGTAGTACAAAAGCTGTAATAGTCATAGCCATTGTTAGTATTGTCAATGACTGTGGTCACGGTAGTGAGCCTGCTGTTTGCTACATCTGTCTTGGCTTTAGTACACGCACACCATACAAAATTAATTACATCATCTACCTAAAGTAAAACTGTGATACTTGAATATTTGATAGCACGTGACAAAAAAAAAAAAAAAAAGTATTGGTTGTAACCAATTGTATGTCGAAACATTTTCGGAAAAAGGTTACACTAAATTCGAAGTTCAGAACCTACTGGTGCTCTGCTAATTTTCTATGAACTTCTAATACCCTGTTGTTGTATGGAGAATTAGAAGTTCGTCAAAATTTAGCAGAGCAACAGCCAGTTGATTCGTTTTGCCACCCTATACAGCAGCGGGGAATTCATTAGAAATTCGTCGAAAAATGGCAGAGCAAATCAGAAAATAAAACTGGTACTATGAATCTGCCAAGTTGAGAATTGTGGTATCAACACACCAAAACATTCACCAAGTTAGGCACACCTAAAGGGAAATTGTTGCCCTACTCGGTTGAATTAACTAGGCGAATATTTTGGTCTGTTCATATCACTCCTTTGAATGGCCAAACCATTGTCAACTTGGTGGCCTTTTTAAGGCTCACAATTTCGGTTTTTGATACGATTGTAGCATCGGTAACATGAACCACGTAAAAATTTGACACGCAATTATTTAGGGTAGCAAACCTTGTATGTTCAACTGCATGCCCTTACGTAGCAATGGGTTTAATTAACCAAATTTTGGAAGATGGGTGTGTTTGTCACAAACGGAAGTCAAAATTGATGCAAATATGTTATCCCTCTCATCATTTAGTAGGCCTGCTTTCCAGCAAATACTAAACTAATTGTCGCCTAGGTTATTTTTAAAGGCTTTATAAAGTTGAAAGTTGACGCTTGCATCATTGATGTTTGCATTTAAGGATGAAGGGGGGAAATGGAGATGTGTAAGTACGTAACCCCAAAGGAGGCAACTTGGTGGGCTGCCAACAACCCTCTCAAATGTCAACCCAGCAGCATTTGCCACTTAGCCGGTGATCATAGTAACACTCTTTCCTACTTTCCACTCGCCATAGCATGTACATCATAAAATATTGGAACACACATGTATAACCTTCAAGAATGTTGCATAAACGGTTTACTTAAATTTTCAAGGAAAAAACACCATTCCTCCTCTTCAGAAGGTAACGTCACAACTAGGGATGTGCGATACTCGAAAAATTCGAGCCGAGCCGAGTATGCAACTTGTACTCAAACTCGGCTCGTCGCTTGCATTCATACTCGGAAAACTCGAATCCGGTGAAAATGCCATAACTTCGCCAATTTTTGACCGTTTTTGACGTTCAAATATACCAAATTCATCGTCTCGACGAGAGCTTTCAGGTGGTGTGAATTAAAAGTCACTAGCTCCAACCATTTCAAAGTTATATCCTAAAAACTGGAAAACTAGTTGTAGACCTTGACCCACACAGTCCGTTAAACAGCATCTTAGTTGTTATTACACTGACAAATAAAAACGACACTTGCCAAATAAGTGTGTTCATCAAATACTCGAACTCGGCTCGATACTCGATTCTTCTGTTGCAAACTCGGTTCGGCTCGACTCGAATTAAAATTATTCTACTCGCACACCCCTAGTCACAACAGAGAATGTTCGTTCGTTCGACAGTGTGAGCGGAGTGAGTATCAATCGAAAGAATGTTCTCTGCTGTGAAGTGGACGTCTGAAGAGGAGGAACTGTGTTTTCTTCATCGAAAATTTAAGTAAACTGTTGATGCAACATTCTTGAAGGTGATAAATGTGTTCCCAGTATTTTATGATGTGTGAATATTATCACTGGCCTAGCCGTTCACAACATCTATGTATATCTTTTTTTTAAATGTCAGATCGTCGATTTTGACTTTAAGAATTTCTATCACTTTTACTAAAACATTTCATAACAACGCCTAATCTCAAAATTTAAATATAAATTCCATATAGTATCGTACTGGCCCGAATATAAGACGGTATTTTTTTCGAATTTCTTTCTTCTTCGTCTTATATTCACGTCCAAATCCATAACTCGACAAAATTTTGATCGATTTTGAAGTTTGAATGCACCATTTTAACCTTTTAATGCTATTATGGAATCTATTCCAAATATTAAAAAAAAATTCAAAATGAAAAAAAAAATCCGGATTGGCATTGGCGGAACTGTAATATTAACTATGGTACCAACTGAATTGGTAAGAGAGGCACTGACAGAATGTTGGGTGAAAGTCATTCGCCTTATAATCCTACCCGTTTATTTTTATTGAATTTATGAGCCCAAAACGGTCATTTGCGTTTATTCTAGCCGCCTTACAATCGGGCCAGTATGGTATTTAATAAAATACTATTTATGTTTAAATGTTGAGATTGAGCGTTTGTTATGGAACGATTTAGTAAACACATCTACATCTTGCACAATGAATAGTTTTCAAGTTTATCATTTATTGCATTGTATAATAATGATCTTTAACCACCGTACTAGTTGTGTAGCCCTTCTAAGGCTGAGGGCAGTGCTAAAAACCATTCGTTTGTAACATAAACGGTTTCCGAAATAGTGCTATTTGAGTGTTAAGTCTTCATTGCTAAGCTAGTGCCATCTCGTGCCACTCCAGCTCCTCGTGCTACAGTGTCTATTACCAAGAGGAAAGAGCCAGTGTCAAGAGAAAAACAACGACAGAGTTTCAACCATTAGAAAAATTTAGTTATCATGCTTTAGCGTAGACTACATTGAATTCATCATGTCAAGGCAAAAGAAAATGTAGACGTAGTAACAGTGAAAGTTGTGGCTAATGAACTAAAAATGATTCATTGTAACTTTAGGGGGGGGGGATGACGATTCTTTAAGAGACTGAAAACGTGAAGACTGAAACTGTGTGTCATCGTCATAGTTCTGTCGAACATGACATGTTTCATAGTCAAAGCAATTGCTAAGTTTAATAGTATGCCACATAGCCTGCATTTTTTTTTTATTGTGAATGATACAAATAGAACTTCGTCATTAAATAGTTAGTCTAATTACTTGTGAATTTTTAGGCATGAGTGAGAATAGGCATAGATTTACTTTATACAGTTATTTCAGATGTGGCAAAAGGTTTACAAAATAGAATTTCTCTCAAAAGGTGGTACACAATGCATACACAAAATGCTACACAGTTTGCCTGAATGCTGACATTTACTGTAAGTAGAGATGGTACAGATCCTGGTAACCTTTTTTGTTAATGAACATTTTTCCCTCTTAGGGAACAAATTATTGTTCCTGTTTGAGTGATGCTAAAAGCAGGAGAGAATGGATTATTCTCTCGTGCTAGTATTATAGTTAATAACAGTGCTGCGTCAATCAAAAGGAGTTAAAAACTGCTCTTCATAGGAATTTTTGTTAGTTTTAGTGAAATGAATTTTTATGTATTTAACTGAAGATTACATGTTAGCCAACTTTAAACCAGTGGTAGTTAATACTGTAGTCTTAAGTTAATAACTTAATAGCTTATGTAGAGATTTAAAATTGATTATAACAGCTGTGTTACTAAATAAGTCAATTTGTTAGAGGGTACATTTTTTTTTCTTCATGAGTCTTCTGTCATCCATTGCTTGCATAAGTGAACTACCAAAATTTTAACTTTTCTAGACTCTTTCCAAAACCTGAACTTAACTGAGTATTTCTGTGACGTAATTTTTTTTTTTTTTTGGGGGGGGGGAGGTAAAAAAAAAATCAAAACTGTGTTTTGTTCAGAAATCGATTCTGAGCTGATTCTCAGATGAGATTTTAAAGGGAACCCAATACTGCATCAGTATGGCTCGATCGTACTTTAGTTGTGTGCATACAGAATGTAAAATTGACGAATCAAATGATGCTAGTACACATTGTAGATGGATGAAGGGGAAACCTTTTTCCCTGCTCCCGTTTCTTCTTTTGTTTTCGTTGCTGTCGTATATTAAGTTTCCTGCAACTGCTACTCCAGGTGCATATAGATACCTTACGTTTTTGCGGGTCAAAAACTTTTATCCGAATCTTGATCCAAACCGTGAAATTCATTCATATTTTCACCAAATTTTGACCTATTTTGACAAGTGAATATACCATTTTAACCAGCTTGGAATGAGCGTTTCAATGGCACAATCTTCAAATCACTAGCTCAAATCACTAGGAAGCTATTCAGCGAAAACTAAAAAAAAAAAACATAATACTAGGTGACATATTAGCAAAATATTAGTTTTTTTAGGCTGACTAAACGATAATCAAGCTTTGAGCTTTACATGTCTAAGAAACGTGGCAAATTCAATAAAATAAGAAAAAATGAAATGTCTGGTGCTTAAATGTTCAACCTCGCCCATAAACCAAAGAAATTTTTCTGCAAGGCATTATGAAACCTTTGAAATTGGAAATTACTTCCAATTACTTTTTTTTACGTTTCTAAGTGCGTTGCGAATTTTCATGACCACACCTTCCCTGGCCTGTTTGACGATTGGCGCTTGGGGGATCAGAGCTGCTCAATGGTTAGCATGACTGTCTCGTTTGCCAAAGGTCCCAAGGGTCAAGACTCAATCTCATAATGTCCAGAATAATGTTTCATAATTTCCGATAGTCCGTATCAACGACTATCTACATCAAGCGTATTTGACAAATTTAAAAGTTTATGGCTCACGTCTTGTTTTCTCATTGTTGTCCTAGCCTGCTACAATTATCAGGTGCTCTCCACTGCTGGAGCAGATGCTCATGGAGGTCAAGATGTCGCTCGGCGAGGCACAAGATTTGAGCCAGGAACTCAAATTCATCAAGTACGCCTGGTGAAGATGATTGTTGATATGGACTAACGAAAATTCGTGGAATAGTGAAAATTTGGACATTATGAGACTGAGCGTTTTGAACTTTGGTAAATTTTTTTGCTAGTGATAATAAGCTCTCATAGTAGAAGTTTCGTTAGTTTATTCAAAAGCCCCAGGTTCAATCCTGGCCGTGGCCCCCTCCAAGGCAAGTAAATACTCAATTACCGAAATTTCTGAAAAACACAGTTAACTTGAAAAAAAAAATACACGAGAACATAGCAGAAACATCCTACTGCGGGTGGGCAGGCCAATTCGGATGTCATTCTGGATCTACCCTTGCTATCCCTGTGCATTCGGAAGAAGGACTCATGCTCATGTCGATCGTGGCATGTAAAGGTCCTAGGTATTTTCTAGCAAAATTGTCTTTCCAACAGCAGACTTTTGAAAAGGACGGTAATTCGACTTTACTTTTTCTTTCTGCTTTCTCGTGCATCTCACTTTGCCCTGGATTTAAATTGAGGTAGTTGCTACCAGTTGTACGGTGGCGCCATCATGTGAAAAGTGATAAGCCAGGAGTTGGCATCGACAATCTTAAATTAAAACCAGGCAATGCGAGACACACGAGAAAGCGCCAACCATCAGGCAAGCTGGGAAAGAATTGAGGTCATGAATTTCAAGTGTTTTATCCACACCCCACGTACAAGATAAAAGTGATTTCTAGTGCTGCTATTCTGCTATTCAGGCTTCATGTTTCCCCTCGTTAGATCAGATACCAGGAATCCGAAAGAAAAAGTTACGAACGTCGGGGTAGTTTTTTGTTTTTTTATACTGCATATACGACGCAGGATGTGTTGATGAAATTGTTTTCTGTGTTACCAGACGATGCGAGTTTCTGAGTAGTAGTTTGGAACTATGTCAAACCAGAATGTTTGTTCAGTGTTTTATTTTACTGTTTACGGACATCGCTGTTCGAATTTAAGAGAATCACGGTACCAAAGTAAAGTGGAAAGAAACTGCCAACGAGATTATAACCTGGCGTACTATAAGTGAACTAGAGTTCATGGTCCCTGAAGTAGAGTATATTGAACTGCTTAATTGGTTTTATGCAATTAGTTTCACTTTTTGTTTAAATCATCTGTCGCTGATGTCCTGTAACGGGCCTGTGCAATTCCCCTACCCATGGCACTGTAGCTGTGATATCGGACCCTCATTAATTCATCCTGATTAAAATAGCTAAGCACAGCGATTACATTGGGAACAGCCCTGCATATGATAAAATTGGATTCTTTCCTTCGTTTGCATTGAATAGGTAGCCGCAGACCATGAAGGTGTAGCACGCGAAATTGTGATCCGGAGTTCATTGGTTCAGTCACATCAGCTCAATGAAATTTTTACCAAATCTTGCCTATTTTTAGTGTACGATTTTTCTTTTTTTCTTTACTGCCGCATTATTTGCAGCGATTTGTGCATGTTAACGTATTATGAAATGTGTGTTTATAAAACTGATTTATAAATCAGTTTTTGATTGCCTTCTGGACTGTTACATTGACCACAAACCACTGAAACCAGTGTCAAAACTTTATATCAAGACTTCATCACAACTTTCTTTCAAAAGGTCATCCTTTTAAAGGTGGATGGATGGCGCACGTGCACCAATCCTGTAGTCTGTCAGTTGTGTTTATGTTGCATAGTGTAATTGTTAATAATTACGGTACCTGCATGTAGCTGCTTTGCAGAATACCTTTCTAATGGTCCGGGCTTCTTGCAATTGCTTTTGTCTAGCTATATCATTCGACGCGGCTCTGCTATGCTACGAGTTAGCCTCTAACAAACGAGGACCACCATGAGTTAGTTACTAACAAACGAGAACCGTGGTTGTCTGGCTGCCTGCTATTAACTCAAGTCACGCATTGGGGAGAGAGCCGTGGCGCATGGCTTACACTTGGCCCGCAGGCAAAAAACATTGCCCAGATCTGTCCTACACAGCAAGGAACAGTGAAATTTCGACACACCATTTTGTATTCAGAATAATCATGATATACTGGTACTTGATTTTTATGAACTGAAAAATAAATATTTTTGTGTTATCCTTCAAGCCTTTGGTTTGTAGTGTGCATAAGGTTGCTAGAAGATAATTAAATTGTTGTGTGGAGTGGTACTAAAAAAATAATGTGGGGTGCAGCTTTTTGTTTTTATTCATGATTATCAGGTGTAGGCGATGGGTGTTTTTTTGTTTTTGCACAAAAAAAAACTTTGTGTTTTGGCGAGTTGGAGTTGTGAGCCACGTACAAAGCGCACATGTTGCAGATTGGATAAAAATCTTCAGATCCTGCCATGGCTCTGAACGGCTCGTAGATTTGTTTCGTGGCGATCTTGTAAATGTGGCTCTGGCTGATATGATCATCGGACCCAGGAAAGGTTTGCTGAAACTCTTTTTACATGCGATCTGATTTTTTCATGTGTCCTTTTTTTTGTTTGTGTGATTCTGGCTTTAAAAAAAGTTCCACTCACTATGCAAAAACCAATGTGGGAACCACTTAAATTTTCGCGGGTTAATGATGGAATTATTGCGCTAGCGTTAGCCACACAACAGAAATGCAAAAAGAAAAATGCAGTGATATTATTTTAAAGAGTAAGTACGTTATTGTAGAAGTCAACCGCAAAAAAAGAGTTAGCATGTAGACTTCCTACACTTATCTTCGGGAAAACAGCTTTTTAATTTAGCCTTTTGGTGACAGCATTGCAATCATTTTGTTTAGTTTGTAGTACCATATCTGTAGGTCAAAATATTTTACTGTTATTGTATTGTTGGTATTAAATATATTGCATATACCTGTGAATTTATTGCAGGGCCAAATGTGTTTAACTTCATGAATGGTTTTGTGACATTTACTGTTGGTCACTCACTGCATAAGTATTGTAGTTACAATACGAACCATGTATGCTTTTTTTGAAAAATGTTTCGTGAAACAACAGTACTGAATTGTGCAGTGTACTTATTGGAAAGCTTTGAATTTTGCAATTTGTGATTTTTTTTTTTATTAATTGAAAGATTCATCCCAGAGACTTGCGAAGAGTGGTCATTTCCATTTCTTGGCACTATTTCCTACGTGTTCAGAAATAAATGTATATAAACTGAACGTCAAATGTACAGCAGTGGGGTTTGATTTGCAAACGTTATAGTTATCATTATTTCACTTAATTTCATTACACAAAGTATATTAAGCAATAAAGAATTTGTATTGAGCATAACATTGTGCAGTGTAGTTATAATTATTACGAGTATTGCTTTACCAACTAGAAGGACTTTATTGTCAGAATTTTTTTCTCGTGACTACATCAAATGATGAATAAGTTCTCGAGCAAAAAGATTGTTTGAAAACTTATTTTAGGGGCCCAGCTGGGAGTCATTTGGGAAATTTTACCAAATGAACCTTTTTTTAAGTTTAACTTCTGATATCTCATTTGATCTCTCGAGACTACAAAACATAACCAAAATCGCATGAAAATGTTTTTCTCTAAAATTCAAAATTTCTATTGCTACGAAAATATACATTATCTGTAAATGTAGCATTCGTATTTTCAGGTACTTTTTCCCTCTAGAGATAAAAAATAACCAATCTCCTGCCAGCTAACTAACCCCGAAATGCGCATGCGCACTCCCCTCGAGTATAAAAAGACTCAAGGAGTGCAAAACCCATATTTTATTCTCTAGCTTTCGTCAAGATGTGCACTTTTCCATCTGTTTCTATGCACCTTGTTCGGAGACCGGAATTTGTTTTCCGAAAGGCGACAGCAGTTGTCCATCATGGCTAAATTATGTGGGTCTTTGTAAGAAGCCGCCGTTGAACTGCATCTGGCTCTCGTGCTGTGTCTCTGGGCTGTGCGCCCTCCCTGCCTGGCAGTGTCTGCTTGTCAAGTTACAGACTTTCACGCTATGACCTCCCTTGGCGCTCAGCAAGTCTGGCGCCCATCGACCTAGGCGAAGGAACATCTTTTGGTTTATTGCCTGCCGTTGATTGTGATGTTCCTCCCTGCTTAGACCTGTCACCGCTTCTTTCTGCTCACCACTTTGTTGGCCTTGACTATTCCATCAGCTGATCTACCACTGACGTCTAACAAGCAGAGTTTCAACGTGCTTCATGACTTCCTATTCATAGAGGCAGATTTATCTCCTATCCAGATTTCATCGGTAAACCGGAATTTGGACGTTGCACAACAGTCTGCATCATCAATTATTGCAGCTCGAATTTAAGAAATTAAAGTCAAAATATTCAAAGCTCAGTCGAAGATTAAAGTTAGTTGTTTTGCCATCACGAAATCTGATACCACTTCTAGACCTTCTTTTTGTATGAATTGGTATCTTTCAATGGCTGATACTTGTGCTATTCACTGCTACCAGTCTCCCCAGTGGGGCAAGGTGGCCTGATGGTTAGCATGACCACCTCATGTGCCACAGGTCCTGGGTTCGAATCCAGCCTCAGCCACCCCTAGCATTTTCGGGAAGAGAAGGGCCTTGTGATGTCTCGTGCTCATGTCGCTTGTGGCATGTAAAAGAACCTAGGAATTTCCGATGGGATTTACATAGCAAAGTTGTCCCTCTCTCCTTACGGCGCCATGGCTACAGCTGGGTATGCGTCAAAAAGCTAAAGCTACCAGTCTCCCTAAGACCTGCCTGGTTCGGTAGAATCTTTGGACCTCTCTGTTTCTTCCAGCAGTCACGTTCGGCCACGTAAACACCATGATGGGCCGCTTTCAAAGGCCGAAATAAACGAGTTACACGATCGGGCCAAAATCAACCCCGAGCCCGCACCTCCTGGCCCTCATTGTCCCCGTCAACTCCATCTACTTCAATTGTGGCGACACCTGATTACGTTCACTACTGCGTTAATCAACATGGCTGACAACGCCAAACCCACTCTTGGGATTTCGTACGTTTCCTATTGCCGGCAAGCATTGGCAGCCGGTCATTTGATAACAACCACTACGCAGCACCAGAAGGCAACCTGAAAGGCAAAACACTGGAAACGAAAGCAAGACCGAACGGAAAGGCTGGAAATGACAGTGGAATCATGAGGCAAGACAGCGGAAGTGAAAGAAAACTGAAGGACAGGAAACAAGAAGTAGAACGACGAAAGGCCGAAAATGACAGGATTGCTCAATCTGCTAATGCAACCTGTTATTTGAATGACTGGTGAAAACGAGTAGCACTTCTCCCAGAGTGACAATGATTCGGAAGATTTTCCCAGACACGTCCATATGATAATGCTTTTCTAACTCGGGACAGCGAATATCCTTCGGGCATTCCTCTTTCCAAGCTTTGTAAAATATAATTCCAGACAGTTTGCTTTTCGTGCCAACGGCAGACAATGTTCCTTCAAAGAAAAGGGGATTGACAAATGGTTTCGGCTTCGGTCTCAGGTACAGTGCCTCCCTAAAGCGGTGTGTCTTAGGCCAATAGACGACTCTTTTAACAACTATTACGCAGTGATGGTATTCTTAGGGGCAAAGGTGAACCACCTGAACTGGATAAAGACCCCCCCCCCCCCATCTTCTACCAGTAAATTTCATGCATTCAGTTCCTGGATGCTCCTTTTCCCTCTTTTTTTTTTCTCTGTCCAGATGGGCCCAGCTACGCAAGCCCATGCGCAGCCCTCCTATAAAAGTTTTCTGCCTAGGCTGGCCGCCATCTCTTTTCGTCAAGCTCTCGTTCAAGACGGACGCTCCTTCTCTCTCCCCAAGACCTTTTGCCCTAAAAACCCTTTCGTGTGCAAGTCCTTTTCCCTCAAGACCCTTCGCCTTGACATTGAACCTTTGCTCGAAAGTCCTTCGAACAGGTGGGTGCAGAGGCAGCGCACAGATCTCCTTCGCCGCCGACAAGTCCACCCCCGGAAGACCCTGAAGTCATCGTTTGCCCATCGCCTCCACGACTTCTGTCGTCTTCGGCTACCAGAATGAACTCAGCTCGCACTTCGCCTCTACCCTTCACTTCCTTCATCAGGTTCCCCTTCGGCCTCGCCTTCGCCTCCCCCTTCGGCGACAAGGAAGGCTTCGATCTCAACCACTAGCGAACATGGCCAGCACCAACCTCTGGACCTTTCGTCTCGTTCTTCCCACCCTTCTGCAATAACAACAGGCACTCAACAATTATCTGCAAAGAACATCCATGCCTTGATGGACCGAGCCATACGTGAATTCGACTATAAAGTCAAGCCTCCCATCCCGGCACCACCTTCCTCGTCGTACAGCAAGTCCTTCGTTCAGGAATGGGTTACGTGTTCTGAGAACTCCTCACGGAAAAGAAAACATTCTACTCCAACCTCGGGATCCAAACGTCACCGGTCGAGCTTACCATCTTTCAACATTGAGCAGATCTTTCATCAACCTCAAGCTCCGCCTCCTCGTTCTGTTAACCAACAACCTGTCCATCTTCCTGATGATGATCTTGACTGTGCATCTGCTCTCGAAGAGACTCGCCGTTGGAACAATCCTCAAGTTAACTTTGACTCTCATACTCATGACTCCTTTGACGACTCATTTCAAGCTGACAACAACCCTTCGGCCATTCCACTTTATGATCTTCTCAAGACAGTGGAAGTTATCATTCCCGGCCGTTTTCTATACAAGCCGTCTTCCTCCGAACTTGAACCCACTAAAAACAAGAGACTAAACACCGGTTTCGGTTTTGGCCTAAGGGACTGGAACAACAGGCAACGTGCCAAGATCGGTCAATGAACCACCTTACTTCGCACCACGCTCTTCGCACCAGTGGCTCTTTACTGGGGAAAGGTAAACCCCTTGAAATTGACAGGGAGCCTCCACCTCTCAGACCCGGCCGTGAAACCTGGTTCTTCCGTGCTCACGGGGCTGGCACTGCAACCCCCCGACGCTTCGATACCTATATCAACAGTGTGAATTCCTGACCTCTTAAACCAAAATGGGACGTTGGAACTGCTCTTTACATTACCTAGAAAGCCGAAATTCCAACAGCAAGGTACAGTCCATGGGGCAAGGTAGCCTAAGGTTAGCACGACCACTTCATGTGCAAGAGATCCCGGGTTCGATACTGACCTCAGCCACCCCTGGTATTTTCGGAAAGAGAAGGGCCCAGTGATGCCTCGTGCTCATGTCGATAGTTAATGTAAAAGATCCTAGGAATTTCCTATTGGAATTACCTAGCAAAATTGGCCATCTCTCCTTCTGACGCCATGGCTATGACAAGAAGGGCGGCAAACCTACATCTCCCTACATTCCCAAGAAAGCCGAAACTCCCAACAGCCATTATCAAGGAGAAGGATAGGATTCGCCACATTCCAGTCTTTCAATTGGCTCACAAAGGCCCTCTTCAACTCCAGGTTGTTCCTTCGTTACATTGCTCTTGGAACGGCTTCCCACCTCAATGATTCCACGAAGCACGTCCTCCGAAATCAACCAATACATGAGTCTTAAACACTTCCCTCATCCCTTCTCTGGCTCCTCACCTCTACATTTCTAGAAAGCCTAAACCAAGTGCCCCAAACCCTTACCCTTAACTCCACGCTCAACAAGCCTCCGATATTGAAGACTCTGCAGACCTCCCAACCAACCAAGAATCCGAAGATCACTCACCATCCAAGCTCTTTCCACTCCTCCAGGCCTTCATGTTCCCATGACTACTGGCCCTTTTGAGGGAACCAACCTTGCAACAACAACCATAAGTGCAGCACCACTCCGGACAGGTGCAGCAAATACTCCTCTGCCAGGAAGGAGTAGACCTCACCATCAATGACGTCATTTTAAACTTTTCAGTTGGAGGCCGTCTCCAACACTTTCTCCCTGCCTGGCAGAAGCTGACCACGGACAAAACCATACTTGCCATTATCTCCCATGGTTTTCAGCCAAGGTTTGGAGTGGCATTTAGTCTGAAAGGGAGACATTGGAATTCGTAGACTTTGTTGTCGTACATCACCTTAAGTGGTGAAGGACTGAAGCATAGCGGAGAACATGTAGGTAGGCATCTTCGATGGAGATGGTCCAATCGGAAGGTTTGAGCGATAGTCGAATTGATTCCAGGGATTCCATTTCGAAGTGATTATTTTCCATGAAGCAATTGAGGGGTTTTAAGTTGAAAATCATTCTGTTGCCTCCTGATTTCATCCATCTTAGAAAGATCGAGCTGTATAATCTTGGTTTGAGGGGGTCTGGGCATTGACGAATTGCAGCTTTCGATAGATCGTCTATTTCTTGGGTGAGAGCAAATGAGGGTTTTGTTGCGAATGTCCAGGGTGAGGGGCATACAAGAAAAGGTTTGGAGAAAACCGTTTCTTGAATGATTGGCTCTTAAACAACGCCAATAATCAACAACTCCTTCTAAACCAACAATACACGTTCACTCTCCTAATTTCATTGGGGTTCAGCGTCAACCTAAAGAAGTCGAGACTAACACCATCTCAACACTTCACCTTCCTCGGAGTTCAGTTCAACCTCGCTTCTGGAACCGTGATGCCCTGCGAAGAAAAACTTAATGACCTTCTCCTTCACTGTCTTTCCTTTTGGAAATCAAACACTCATTCCCTAACGTCCCTAAACTCTCTTATAGGGAAGATGGACTCCATGGCAAGTCTTGTTTCCTATGGCAAATGGATGACTCGCCCTTTCCACCACTACAGATCGACACGTGGGGATCGTCTCAACTATCAACAAAGAACACGAAACCAACCGACGACAAGTTCCCTTGGGAAACCTTCCACTGGTTATCAACCACCCAAAACCTCTCAGTGACTGTTCCACTTCACGAACCCACTCCGGATCTACTTCTAACGGACTCATCTTCCGACGGGTGGGGAGCCCACATTCAGCAACACAAAGCATCAGGAACTTGGCGTCCCAACCTTCCTACCATATCAATGAGCTGGAGTTAAAAGCCATCTACAATGCACTCCTTCATTTTCACCACCGTGTAGCAGGCAAAACAGTCCAAAGCCAAGCAGACAATACGACTGCAGTGGCCTACATTCGGAACGAAGGCGCAGCCCGCTCTCAACGATTATATCAGATGACGTCAGACATCTTTCGACTTTGCCATTGCCAGACTCTGAACACAACTATCCTGCAACTGCACATCCCCGAAAACTGAATGTCATAGCCGATGCTCTGAACTGCCACCATCTGGGGATGCTCGGAAGAAACCACCATCAGGGGATTGAACACTAAAGAAGTCAATTTGCGAATATCTATTCACCATCTGGGGTACACCAATGATCGACCTATTCGCCACGAGGCACAATGCCAGACTTCCCCACTTCATTAGTCTGATTCCAGACGATCAAGCCTGGGCAGTTCACGCTCTGACCTTCCCATGGAAGAACCTACATGCCCACCTCTTCCCTCCGTTTAAACTCTTTCTAACAGTCTTGCAAAAGATTGAACAAACCCAAGGCTTCTTCCTTCTGGTAGCACCCAACTGGCCGGCGACTCCATGGTTCTCCCTACTTCTAAATCTACTTGTAGACCAACCAAGAAGCTTCCTAAAGATCCCAGATCTTCTAACTCAGCAGAAGGGAACAAAACCTCCCCCAAGCCCGAACATTCTGTACTTGCATGGGTGGCTACTATCATCTGGATCATCAAGAAGACTGACATTCATGAAGAACGGGCCACAAGATTTGCTAGTAAAGCCATCAGAGACTCCACTAACAAAATCTGTGACAGTCATTGGAAATGATGGTTTCATTGGTTTCATTCATAGATTAATCCAATCCACACTTCTTTACTCAAACTCTTAATCTTCTTCAAGGACAGACTAAAAGGCTCCACAATCCTTGTCTATCGCTCCGCCTTAAACTCGGTCTTCAAAGCTGTCAGCAACGCCCACCTTCTTGACTTCAAAATCTCGGCACTCCTAATGTCCTTGGATCCATCACATCTTTCCAGATTAGGACCTTCCCACAGTCCTCAATTCCCTCATGAGAGATCCATATGAGCCAATACAAACCTGTCGCATCAACCATCTCACTAGAAAGACGGTTTCCTGACTTCTGTAGCTGCAAGCCTTCGGTAAGCACTCTCCAGCGATCCTGCCTACACATTTTTCTTTGATGACTGCACGTTTGTCCATCTTAGATCATGTCCAGACTTTCGAGCCAAGACCCAGAGGCCTTCAGAACCTTCTAAGGCAATCATCATTCCATTGCTCACCAACACAATTGGCGATGAACCTGAAAGAAAACACTGTCCAGTTAGAGCTTTATGCTACTTCATCAAGAGAACGTCGGATGCTGAGTGTTGCAGAGGCCGAATTTAACTCTTCGTACCATTCGCAAAAGGAGTCGACGTAATATCGGCTGCAATGATCGCAAACTGGATCAAGAGAGTCATCCACAAGGCCTATCTGTTGATTAACCATCCTCCGCCCAACCTTAATCGTCTGGAACTGGGCTGGTGGACTGGGGAAGTTGGCATTGTGCCATGTGGCGACTAAAGTCGACCGTAGGGGTCAACCAAATGGCGAACAGAGATTGGATAGTTGACTGTCCATTCTCATGTCGGAAGCTTTGACGTCTGGAGAGGGAATCTCCAATCATGTTCTGGTTTCCTGGAAAGTAGAGTTGTCCCTAGTCAGATGCAGAGTTTGAAGATAGCCTATGTGACAAAGTGGAGGTTCCTAGACTTTGCCCCACCCCCCTTCAGAAGCTAACCTATTGCAGTGCTGTTGTCTACTTGAAACTGTACCATCTTGTTTGAGACGAAGTTTTGAAAAATGTCTAGGGCTTTGAAGACTTCCTTGAGTTCCAGAACTTTGATGTGGTTCAATTCGTCGTCTGTCCTTAGCCTTGAGGCTTCGAGGTTTCCGATGTATTCTCCCCAGCCGTCCATTGAAGCATCTGTCAGTAGCATTAGGTCTGGATGTGGTTTGTGGAGTGGAACGGTTTGAGATAAGATGTGCTGTCCGACCACCAAATAAACATCTCGATAGGAAAGGGTTTGTTGATGAGGAGTGCGTACTCGCCTGATCAGTGACTTGTTCCCCAAGTGTCGTATGTGGTACAGGTGGAAGGGCTGAATCATCTGCGTAACAGGCAAGATTTGCCATGGAGTCCATTTTTCCAATTAGGCTGTTAGGCCTTCAGTACCTTCCTAAAGCACCGAACAGAGCGAACAGAACGCACCACTGTTACAGACAGTTTGGCTCGAAACATGACATCGCGCGTGCGCAGTGATGTTGCGTCAGCCGTCCAGTACCTTCCTCAACTACAATACAGCTCACCAAGCTCAGCAGAGTATTCGATATGTCATGCCTTCCCCACGACCTGACCTGGCTAATGGATTTGACCAGGATTGGCTAATAGATGTGACCAGGCGAGAGCAATGCCAAATTGAGAACCATCTCAGGGAGGTGGTTTGCTGGGATGGAGGTTTGAGCATGCGCGACGTAACAGTTTTGACGAAACAGATTCAATGCTGACGATGTTGACATCAATCAAGCCGCATCAACACGGATATTAGCAGGGAATGAGCATCACCAACAGTGATGCGTTTGGTACGCTCTGTTTGGTTGTTTAGGAAGGTACCGTGTATGTTTAGTTCTGTTAGTTTGTACGTCCTTTTGTTCAGGAACTGTCGGGATTGATGGAGAATGACTGTATTCTATGCTTTCGAGTGACGACATCATTATTGCAGATGAGATCTTGAAGAAAACTCCCAGAAAGACGAGTGACTGGGACCAAAGGTGGACTTGCCTAGGACCCAGGGTCCCAAATGGGACCCGCGCCCCAGGCCGTCGGCGCCCCTCCCTCCCCTCTATCGGCCAGTTTCAGCTTCCCGATCCTTAATAAAAAAAAAAAATCTGTGAAAAAAGACTGGTTTTGCCAAGTTGTATGTATAATTTTTATAATCTAATTTGAATTCTAAAACAATCCATACAGCATAAGAGTATTCATTGTGCAGGCCGATCTACTACATCGTTCTCATCAACGACGTAACCATACTGCCACGCCCACGTGACGCGACGCGGCTCATTAACGACTTTTCTGGTGCTGTTAGAATCACGTTGCTGCTGACTTGGCTTCGGCTAACTGGCCAGCATGCATTGGCGCGGGGCCAACTGTAAGATCCCCTGAATCAAGGGAGAAAAAACGAAAATGGAGCTTGTCGATTCAAATGTGGAAGCTTTTCTCCAACACACCTCAAGTTGTTTTAGACAAAACTGACGGTACCTTCCTAAACGACCAAACGGTGCAAACCAAACGCACCATGTTGGTGACAGTTTGACTCATTCCCAGCTAATATCCGTGTTGACGTGGCTTCGTCAGCGATGAATCTGTTTCGTCAAAACTCTTTCCTCGCGCATGCTCAAACCTCCACCCCAGCAAACCGCCTCCTGAGATGGTTCGCAATTTGGCATTGCTCTCGCCTGGTCAAATCCTAGCTAGGTACGGTCGCGGTAAAGGTATGACGATGCGAATACTCTGCTGAGCTTATTGAGCTGTATTGTAATTTAGGAAGGTACTGATGGCTGACGCAACATAACTGCGCACGCGCAACGTCAAGTTTGAAGCCAAACTGTCTCTAACAGTGGTGCGTTTTGTTCGCTCTGTTCGGTGCTTTAGGAAGGTACTGCATGTAAAAGGTTTTGCCATTTTTTTTTCATCTTTTCGACGCTCCATTTTTTTAAAAACTGGAGCATGTTGTTGTTTTAAAATGAGGAAGTTTTTTTTTACCTCTAGGCCTAGTTGTTTGGGATAAAACTGAGCAAAAGACTTCTCAATTATTCACCTTTTGATAGTCCATTAAAAAAAATTGTCTGCCTCTGGCAGCTGGCTTCTTACCTACTGCCCTATACTTGAACATAGCAGTTCATTGTGATTCATTATAGCCTAAAAGTACAAAACGTACACTTAAGCCAACTCCCAATCGTCAATGGCTAGCTGTGGGCCTGTTTATATAATTCTAAACTGAACTCGGTTTAATTTAATTTGGAAAGAAAATGGGAAATAAGAGTTGGGACCTAACCGTTTTTTGGCTGAGGAGGTGGTGACGAGGGAAATGGGTTGCGCTTGTCTTAATTCTAGGGATGCAGTGGCAAAGATCAGAGTCGATACGAAAGTTCGAGGAGGGATGAATTCTGCATACCATGTATGTAAGCGACTAGGAGGTGCAACACCTTTTGGGTTGAGGCAACGAAGAGACTTGAAGGGGGAGGAGAGGGTAGAAGTGGGGGTTGGGGGGGGGGGCGTCGGATGAAAGTTTAAGTGGAAAACCGACTAATGGGATAATTGTCTAATATCTGCATAAATAAAAAAATCTAGAAAACCTTCTAAACGGAATATCGTATAATGGATAAACGTCTAACTGGACAATAATATACCTACGGTTTCTGATGTTATATGTATAGCCGCAGCGAGCGAGGCAGGGACATTAGATGATTTTCCATTATACTGTATACGTTATTCCAATTATACGATTTTCCAGGTAGACGACTGGAAGATTAAGGATGTTGTAGTGGAGAGGTGGTTTAGGGAAATCCGAAGGAAATTGATGACTACGAGGCATCAGAAGTGAAAAGGAGAATGGAATGGGAGCGCTGGTATCTGGGGGAGTGGTCTGTTCTTCAGAGCGAGGGGGGGGG
>JAHWFP010133546.1:86676-98951 GCA_023313725.1 Lithobius niger
TACTTTAGTAAAGCGTCCCTGTTAAAGTAATTTGTCCAAGCTTTGACCTTGTTTTACCTTTGTTGTATGCTGTGTACGAAGCATTTTGTCCTGTTCAACCGAAAATTCAAGCATTGGGTATTCGGCCAAGTTAGCCCAGGGCATTTTTTTAGGAAATGTGACTGGAGGTCCACTTTCACAAAAGGGTACCACTTTAATTTATAAAGGGCACCATTATGTTAATGGCTCAACTATAAATGGCAATTACATCCTTTTTGACATGCATGCTTTACTTTTGGATCATTTACACAATAACTAAACACAAGAAACGGCCAGCTAAGGCCGTCAGACGCTCGAGCTGTCACAGCCAATAGAGCTATGTCAATCGGCTGCGAGTTGAAATCGAAAAGTGACATCTGTCTGCATTAATTTTTGCGCGTTCCAGCAAAACAATGGCGGTATCCGTATCGTGTTTTGGTGATGCAATAATTAAATTGTATCGGACGTAACGTAACCACAGTTCTTGTGTTTAGTTATTGTGTAAGTGATCCAAAAGTAATGCATGCATGTCAAAATGGATGTAATTGCCCTTTAACATAATAAAAAAATCAAACTATGTGCAGTGGTGTAAGTGGGGTTTTGTACTGAGGGGGTATCACTAGTCATTTAGCCAATTGTCGGTAGGTAGAAATCAGTAACAGCTAGGGAGTCTGGGGGAGCGCTGTTAGCTCCCCCAGCGGGGTCTGGGCAGAGTCGGACTGGGTAGGAAAGGGCGCCTGTGCCATTTACGGAGGAGCACCACGGGTTTTTTCAGGAATCGCTGATAAAGTTATGGTACCTCCAACCGCCTAGGGGTTTGGGGAAAGCGCTCTCTGATAAAGTTATGGTACCTCCAACCGCCTAGGGGTTTGGGGAAAGCGCTCTAAGTCCGGCGTCGAGCTCAAGAAGCTTTGCTTATTTCCATATTCTGTTGTCATTTTTGGCTTCGGAGTGCATTCCTCAATACACATTTTATATTTCAAGTAATGCTAATTTTGGAGTGGGTGGGGGGGGGGGAGTTAAAAAATGCGTTAAAAACGTAAGTGAAGAGAGGAAGAAGCGAGAAGGGAATTTGTGCCTGAAAGGAAAGGTTATCAGTGGATAGAGAATCCAAAACCATTCATTTTTCTTCGCAGGGAGGCGGAAAAAAACAGACTACCAAAGGGGCGCCGAAATTAAGGAAGCCAAAGGGCGCCTGTGCCAGTGGCACAAAGGCACTATGGCCAGTCCGAACCTGGGTCTGGGGCAGAGCCCCGGAAGCTGACGGATTTTTGCTATTTTCCAGCATTTTCTGGCTTTGTAAAGTGCCGCTGAAAACATTTTTACAAAATCAGTTTTGCTGACTGCATAATACGCATAAAAAAACTTTGTAATGTTGTAAATCTTTCTGTTGTTCACACTACATACCTATTTTTTTTATAAATATAATATGTCTTCAGGATAGTCGAGGTTTTTTTCAGCTATGCAAAAAGTGACAATTTACCAAAATAGAATAAGCCTTCAAAACCAGAAAAATAAAACGTCAACGTGCCCTTTTACAAAAGTTGCCCCTGCCCTCTTGGTGGCCTGTGCACGCTACTGGATTTTACCTACCGTGAAGATTCGCTGTGAACTGGATTGAATCTGAATTCATTATCCATATCTCCAAAATTTGTAGTTAGCAAAAAAAAAATCATTCTCATGAAAGTATTAAGATTTTTTTTTTTTTAGGTGGCCCTCCAGTTGGTTGAATTGAAATTAACTGGAGGTCCATTTGGACAGCCAGTTAGCATGTCAAAAAATTTAGCCCCTATTGATTTTTGTTGTATACGTAACGATATTCAGTATTGCCGAATAGGCTGTCAATTTTGGCTGAGTAAGATACCGCCAAACGGCTTGAAGATTTGTTGGTATTTGGGCGAATAATGCGAATAATTGTTTAGCAGGTTACAAATTTATGCTAATTTTTCCATGTAGACTTTTTAGTTATTAACATTCCTTTTTGGTTTTGTGAATTATTGTCTTCTAAGTTTTAACTTTCTTTTAAGAGAACGAAAAATGATGGGCGATTACCCTTTTTTCAAAGCCTAATACAAAATTGCATGATACATCTTTTACAACGGGAGAGGGAAGGTTTTTCAAAAGGCAAAGATATTCTTTATACCCTGGTTCTACGGGACTTGCACATGCACACACCTGTGGATAGGGTAGAAACGAGCTTGGTTTGGGGAGGGACGAGACATTGTCATGCCGAGTTTCAAGTTTTTTCTTCAAGAAATGTAGTCAACTAGCCTACTGTGTGTGCCCTTATTCAGTATGGTCACTTATTTTAATCAATATCGTATGTATAATTTACTGGTAGCCTATTCGGCCGAGTGTTGGTATTGAGCTTGAAGCTGCACCAACAGGAAGGTTAATAGCTTTTGTCCTTTCGAAGCAGTTTACCAGTTCTTGTAGGGGTACAGGTCTGAGACACCAGGTAAGCTGGCATCCAGGCATCTTGTGAAGCAGAACAGAAGGCACCTATCTGCAGTTTCTGTACGTTTATTGCATAAATGTAAAAAAAAAAGTCTCAACACCAAATATGAACAATATTAAAGAAGTTCAAATACTGTACTGCTATTAGGCAGGTTTTGCCCCACGTTTGGGAGAAGAAACGCGAATGCAATATGGATTACCTGACGTCATCGCGTTGGGGTGAACGGGATGCGATGGCGTTATCGACGACTGTGCTGGTGGTGGACTGGCTTTCACTGTAAAAGGGATCAGTATTCTCACACAATCATGTGACATAAAAATCCCCTAAACTAGGCCAGTGGTGGTAGCCTTAAATTTGGGATACTATACGTGTACATAGATTTTTTTTCTACCTGGTCTTAACGTGTTGTATTTGACTTTGGAAAAAAAGTTGTAAAACTGCTCATCTGCCATGCTTTGGCCTCACCACACAGCACTAGCCAGGGTGAGGGAGGCCCCACGGTTATCATTGGACAGGAGTGAACGCGGACCAAACTACATTTTTGGAACAGTACAGTGAATGCAAGGAGGATTATCACTCACGCTATTGGGTTAACCTGTCTTACTATTTATTTTAAACTTTAAGGGCCAAAACATTTTGAGGGTCGAAAGAATTTTGTCAGGGCCAAACTCGAATGGTTCAGCCCTTTGATATAGTACACATACTAATTTTTGTTTTTATTTTTTTGTAAAAATAATTTTCAAAGTTTTTGATCAAACGAGTCCAAAAGTAGAAAATAATCGTAACACAGCCTAGCTGGAGCATTGCACTGCCTAATCTCCACAGCTTGTCACTACAGTAGCTAGTGCTAGGATCAGTATTGATTATTGATTAGCCCAAGTTTCAGTGAATGATAAACCAACCGCCGTCCCGCTCCCTCCCTACAAAAAAAGTAAATCAGAAAAAAGTAAAAACAGAACCCATTTAAAAAGGCCGGAAAGCAGGGAGAGTTGGCGCACCTGTGCGTTGAAAGCTTTTTCCCCGTTGCTACTTGTTACAACGAGGAAACAGCAACCGGCAATATCACCAGGTTACTGTGATATTGCCGGGATCTACAGGTCAAAATTAAAAATTTTTTGTCAGTCACCACTGGCTGGTTAGCTAGCTCTCATTAGTCTTAAGGTTTTTTTTATTTATCACCACAATGCGTTTTTTTCATGCCGAATCCCAGTTTACGCCTTTTTATACTGAAGTGAATCCCAATTCAGACACTGTTCTTAGAACAAGACTCTGATATTGTTTAGTTCAGGAAACAATACAGCATTTGCAAAATTAACTTTACGAGACAGTAAACTTTTTACTTTCATGGACCAAAGAACTATTGAGAGGTTTCACAAAAGATACAACCTTTGGTAAATTAATAGTGTGCCGTTCAGTACGAACAGGAGTGGCACACTGTTTACATTTACTCTTACACCCTAATACCAGCATTAAGAACTAGAAAGGCACACTGGTTATATTTATTTTTATACCCTAACCTAATCCCAGCATTAAGAACTGGAACGGCACACTGTTTACATTTACTCTTATGTCCTAACCAGGATTAAGGCAAATGAATAATTAAACAAGACAAATAAGGAGTCTGCATCCCACTTGTTTAACAATTGTTGTCATTAATTTGCTTTAGTTTTGTTGCCTCCTACTGGCGACTAAGTGGAAAGTTAATGCTCGCCGGACCCCAAAAGTTAATCGCCTTCTGGCGACTGGCAATTGCTAATCTTGATCTCTACCTGGATCATGTGGGCACTTGTATATAAAGATCAGATCACCTCTCTTGTAAAGCAGAGTTGATAACCGTAAGACCGGCAGTCCCTCTGTGTTTTACTATGGAAGCAAGTCATTGTACCCTTTCGATCTTGTCCGTGTTGCCCTGAATTTAATCCACCAAGCCTGGTCTAATCCCGTTTAACTTGGTATTAAGCCGTATGTACAATTTGTTCGGTACCAAATATTCAGTATTTGGCAGTATAGTTATTAGGTTGTATATATTCAGTTGTGTATTCAGTATTCACCAGGTTTTTATCTGGCAGATTTCATATTTGGTACACCCATTACTAACAGTAAGATTAGGTTTATTGTCCGTACACTAGCTGTATTTTTAAACATTTTCTTTTGTTTTAGGTGTTAAAAAGTCGCTAAGTGGACAGCATTCAAGAAACAAGCACATTTCAAAGGCAAAGTGTCCCAACTTATGAAAGTATTCTTTAAAGTGCAAGTCACGAAATAGCAACCCGACCTGAAGTCTGTTCATTGAAAACTGACAAGTTGGTTCTGGTTAAGAAATTACAAAACGCAAAACAACTATTAATTAACAGGAATTCTGCTGCTTTGTAGAAATTGCCTTTCGATCTAACTGTGATCGTCATTTTCATGATTGCATCACATTTCAGACTTTCTTCGTAGAAAACCGAAGGTTGTATGAGAAATCGCTTTTCTTATAAATAGTTTTGCGCTCTTGTGCCATAAAGAAACCTATAAGATGTTAAAGTAAAAAAAAAATGTGACCCCCATCTTCTGCCTGCTGTATGGCCTTGCATTTGCAAAGTAATTATTGGTACATCTCCTAAAGCTGTTTACAATGCATTTTATGTGTTGCTTATAGTAAACTGACAGCTGGCATATTAGGAAGTAAAATATTGTGCATCACAAAGTACACATAGTTACAATTGCCAACCACTAAACATTTGTTTTGTGAAAAGTTGGTTCAGTGACGGGACAGCAAAAAATGCATCCGTGCCCAAACTGTGATAAGGTATTTTTTGCTAAACACATTTTAAAATTGCATTGCAACCTTCATGAAACACAATCGTTTGAAGCTACGAACGTGAATAAAACATTGTTGGAGGACTACACGAAAGCTATTCATAACGGTAATTTAAAGCAATCTGCAGGGAAAGGTAGTCCAACGTTGGAAAAAAGACGAAACAAGAAGGCCGCTGGAAATAAAAAAGGCTCTTCAAGTAAAAAAGAAAAGAGAAACGACGGTGAAGGTCTCTTGCCAGAGGAAGTTACTTCAAGATCTTGTGACAAAAATCTCAGTTTAGATAATCCCAAAATGCGCCCCAAACGTCGTGGTATTTCTCATACACATAAGTGCTATGAAGCAGGATGCAAAGCTACATTTTGGAATAAAAGATCTCTTGTACGCCACGAGAGAACACTCCATAAAAAATACTCTCCGAAATCCTCTGGTGGTGAGAATCCCACTAACACATCTCTGAAGGAGTTTTCTCATGACAAAGTTACAGCTCCTTTAGATGTGCAGAACGAAACAATCTTAAACACCACAAACATTGTGCTAGAAAAGAAAGTGAAAAAAAGTACTGACCGTAAAGATCCTTCACAGCTTCCACGTAATGCACCTTGTGATAAGCAAACACTGAAAATCCACTCAAGCCTTCATGTTGACGAAAGACCGTACAAGTGTATTGTCGTTGGGTGCAAAGCTACGTACAAGAACAAAAATTATCTGACGCAGCATGAAAAACTGGCTCACAAACCAGATTTAAATCTGTCCTCAAATAATGAAATTCAAAGCAGTAGGTCAAGAACACCTCGTAACAAGTTTTCTGGGAAAGACACTTGTTCTGCAAGTGGAAAGGAAACCATCACTGAGAAATTACAAAAAGGTGCTGTTGAAGAAAGAACTGCTTTGATAGTTAAGCGTAAAAAATGTCCTCCATGTACCAGATGCCTGTTGAAAATGCACTGTTCCCTTCACGAAGAACGATCCTTCAAATGCGACGAGCAGGGGTGCAAAGCTGTGTTCCCAAATAAAGTTTCCTTGATGTATCACAAAAAAATTCTTCACTATGAAAACTGTGAACGGTATTCAGTATGGCCGAAAGGAGCAGGTTTGTATGAAAAGGATGTCACGAGGGGTGGCAAAAGAACTCGGTATGCTTCTAGCTTGAAGAGCAAAGGTATTGCTTGCAGGGAGAATGTTATATCTTTTACCAGTATGGCAAGTTCAACTGTGAACAAAGAATTGAATAAGGTGATAAACGACAGTGAATATGTTTCGTTTCCTTCCAGTGTGAAAAAAGAAACAATTTTGAACAGCGCAAACATAGCACGAGACAGTGTCGTGTCAAGTCCTAGACGTAAAAAATTAAATCGTTGCACCAAGTGTCAATTAAATATGCGCTGCGTTCTTCACAATGAACAGTTGTTAAAATGTATTGAGGTTGGCTGTGAATATGTGTTTGGAAATAGAGACGAGTTGGCACACCATGCAAGCACCGTTCATAGTAGAAATTCTATGCTGTCTTCTAAACAGAATAGCGTCAGTATGAAAAACGAACCATTGTCAAACGAGATACTTTGCTACACCCAAAATGTTATGTGTCCTTCAGACATGAGAGTTGATACCATCACCAATGACAGTGAAGCTGACCGTGGACAACAGTTGCCATTATCAACTAGTGTGGTAGGTGCAGTTGTCAAAAAGGAAGTTGAACTGAACCTAGGCAATGAGAATTCTTTTAGTGGGAAAACCAAAGCAGTTTCAAGAAAGGCGTCTGTCAGTAGCAAAAATATTGTGAAAGATGAAGCAACCAGTAACTCGAAAGAAGCTGGTTACAGAAGCGACCTATTAACAATTTCAAGAATGGATAGAACAAGTGTGAAAACTGAAGGAGCTTTGGTAAACAAAAGCTTTGTTAGTAAATGTGTTGTCTCCCCTTCAAGTGTGGAAAAAGCAACACATTTACGCTCTCAAAAGTGTGTTCTTAAAAAAGATAGCGATTCGCCACGTGCTAGACGTAAAATATTAAATCGTTGTACGAAATGCCAGTTAAAAATGCACTGTACCCTTCATAACAAACGTTCGGTTAAATCTAATGAATTGGATGACCAGTTACTTAAAAAACATACAAGAACTGTTCTCGGTAGTAATTTAATGCATTCTGTTGTTGAAAGTGGTGAAAGTACAGAAAATAGAAGAGCTGTTGGAACCCAAACGCCTCGTGGAAATGTACGAATTAGAACAAGCACAAACAGCAGAAATTTTCTTTTACAAGACAATGCTTCATCGCAGACTGCATCACAGACACATCACAAGTTGCATCCGTGTGTAACTGAAAGGTCATTGGTACATCGCACCAAATGGTATCGCTGCAGAAATTCTAAACCATCTTCTACGGAGGATAGCTCAGGGGTTACCAATACCACTATAACTAAAGAGAGCAGTGTTCGTGACAAAACCATTGTGCCTTCAGATATAGAAAAGGAGTCCATTGCTAACCAAAGAAATACTACCGACAGTGAAAATGATTCACATTCTGCTTCTAATATGAACAGCCTAAATGGAAAATGCAGTGCAGTGATGACCAACCAAAATTTGTGTATAGCCAAAAAGGCGATCCCTTCCAGGTTAGGAAAACAAAACACTGTGAAATCTGTCAGTGAAGAAAACGTTTCAGTACGTGCTAAGCGCAAAAAGTTAGAACGTTGCACCAGATGCCAGTTAAAAATGCGCTGCACCCTGCACAATAAAGGTTCCTACAACAACACAGAATTGGGATACAAACCTAGTTTTGTGTCATTGGTGCGCCTGGAAGAGAGTGTTCATAATTCAAATTTGACACCTTCCTCTGTAATGCCTGTTCCAAATAAAAAAAGCAAAGCACCTCCGAACAATAACAATTCTGTAGAGCGAGAAAAAAGTGAACGCAGTTCATCCCCTGAAAAATGCACGTCCCGAGAAAGAGTGACGTGGAGTTCTAGACGAAAAAAAAGTAATCGTTGTACCAGGTGCCTGTTAAAAATGCACTGTGCCCTTCATGAAGAACGATTTTTCAAATGCATTGAAGTGGAGTGCGACGCTACATTTTTTAATAAAGCAGCATTGGCATATCATGTTAAAACTGTCCATTGTAGAAACTTAAAGCCATTTTCAAGTCAGGGCAGTCACTCAAACAGTGCAGAAATCCCTAGCAATACAAGTCCTGACAGCAAAAGACGTGTGCTACGCGTAATTCTGCATAAAGAAATGGGTACGAGCTCTAACAAGACAGTTTCACAAGAGCGTGTTTTATCAAATGCTAGACGCAAAAAGTTGAATCGTTGTACTAAATGCCAGTTGAAAATGCACTGTATTCTTCACGATAAGCGATTGTTCCACTGCACTGTATTGGGGTGCAAGGCTGCATTTAAAGCTCAACAGTCATTAGCGCATCATACGAAGACTGTTCATGGTAATTGAGATGTGTGAAACTCTCGTAGACTCGGGCAACACATTTTCATATTCACAGAATTGAAGGTTGTGCGAGCTTGTCTGATGTCCAGTTGTAGTGTAAATGGCCGAAAATTGGCAAGTATGTAGTGTGAAAATTGACTGTTTTGGTTGTGTATTGACAGCCAGTGTTTTTCGTTGTTTGAAACCAAAGTACAGTGTCCGATTTATCTGTGTTTTTAACTTTTGAATGATGCCAATTTCAAGTCATTCTAAAGTTGTTCTCAAGTTATTTAACAAAAACCTACAATAAGTTCCAAAAAAGACACTTCAGATCTAGCAATTTGCTAACAAAGAAAGCACGCACTATTGGCTTAAAAAAAAAGACTAAAATTAGAGTTAAATGAACTGAAAATCAAGTCTAAGAATTAAAGATTTTTTGTCTTCAACTTCATTTAATAGTGAGAAGCAAAACACTCGAAAATGCTCAGTTTTCTGGCTTGTGTGTTCAAGCTTGGTCTGTTCTCTTTTTTTTACATTTAATTTTAGCTTATGCCAAATAAATTAAGAATGACTGAAGTCGAGATTAGCATGATTTGGGAGCTCTCAAAAAAATATATTTGAGCGGCATCGAACAGTCTTAATTGAAAATTTTAGGAAAGAAAGGAAAGTAAGTTACAAGGCCAGGTCTTTCCATTTCTTCATATGTTTTTACTTTTTGGTTTGTAATTTTCAGAGTTTCCTCATCTATCCTTCATGTTTACATGTATAAAATTGGCTTGTAATTTACTGAAGCCCCAATGTGATTCTGAGGTGACTACGAGCTTATTCCTTGTGTGAACGAAAATAAAATTGGGCAGAAATTCAGCGCTGAGGCCACACGTAACATTTTTGTGCTCCTTTAGCATTTTTGCAAGCCCAACAAATTCTAGAAAACTGCTTATTTCGGTTTTGGAATAGCTGTTAACTATTAGTTGTGTGCACTACTGTAGTTCAGTTTGTGACTTCACGTTCCTAAAAATATTTGCATACTGTATATGGTAGCCTGTTAAGGTTTATGCCAACACATTTCTCAAAATATTTGTAAACTCATGAACTCCACTTAAAATCTGCAATACCATTTATTTAGACTTTAAATTTTGGTTTTAAAGTGTTCCCAGGAGGGGCCGAGATCAATAATTTTTTTGGTAGTCTTAACATAAATTGAAGTCCACGTACAGGATGCGGCGATCTACGTGAATAATGTAAGGGATAATGAGAGATAAGGAATTGTTTGATCCATTAGTCATCACTATTTCAGTAATTTTTGTTGATTTTGCTGCTTCAACATTCAGTTTTTCTATTTTGTTTTTAGGTTCAGTGTTCTTTATTAAAATTGTGTGTAGTGTTAAAACTTAAGTGATACAGCGAAGACATTTTAATGATTTTATGGAATACTGCGTGATTATGTATGGTAACCTTGTGTAGTTTAAAAAGAAAGCTGGTGGTAACATTGAGTTGATGTTGTTGGCATTTGAATTGATTAGTGTTGTTTTGATTGGTATTGTTAGCATTTGAACTCTAGCTGTAATAAAACCTCTTAATTATAAGTGAGGAGGTGAATGCTCAAAGAGTTCCCATTATCCACTACGGAGCCAGGGACATAGAAGCAAGTAAGAAAAGAGTCTCAATAACCAAACCCTAGACCGCTAACAGTTAAGTGATTCTCAGGAGCATGCAGATGGGTTTTTGCTCTTTTTGTTTTATCCACTGTTTTAAAATAAATTTTTGATAGGTCGTCAGTGCCATCATCAAACACTGGGTCCGATAATCACATCAGCCCAAGCTCCATGCCACGATCACTGCAAAATGAATCCAGAGCTGTTCAGAGCGTGTCTGTCACAGCTTGAAAGAAAGTCTCTTATCCAATGTGCATCTTTTGAACATAGGTGAATTGGCATTAAAAAAAGTGACACTAAAATACCCAAATTTTTCGTTTGACAATGTTAATCAAACGAAAGGTTCGTTTAACATTCCATAACCAGTCGCACAGTGAAAAGAGATCCACCACCTCAGAATGAATTTGACTTAAGAAATGGGCACTGTAATACGCAAGCAAGAAATGATTTACTAATAATCAGTTTTCAGATAGGGAGGGTTCTCACAAAGGTATAATAATAAGGTAGACCCAGAGCCTCGTAGTAGTGTAGGAAGCAGCCATAGCAGCGTTGAACTTGTTTACAGTACCAGCACTAACCACATATACTGAGAGTACACTCTACGAGTTGATAACTGTGTGTGCAAAGTCATTACGTCACACTTCCAACGTGACGTAACTCTGGTCATTTTCGGGGGGGGGGGGGTATCCACCAGTTGCACATTCTATTAGAATATCTGAATATTAGATTATTTTTTGATCCAACCTGACCCCCCCTTGGAGAATTTGTTAGTCAACATACTGTCGCTAGAGATCACCTTTCAGGAATTTGTGCGAGACCGAAATCATTGTATTCTTTCATTAAAGACCCCAAAACTGTGATGGGGAGTTTAGTAGTATTACACTGAACACGTTCGAGATGAATTGATATGTTGCGTGGTTGCCTAGCTTGAATGCAATGTTCTGTCAGAAGACAAACAACACATAATTTATAAATGGTTTGACGGATGCAGCATCCAGAGAGTGCACTGTCTTTTTACGAAGCCAATGAGTGTTTGCCGTGGCGACAACGTACTTTATCAACTCAATCCGATGAGGTCTTTAATAGCGTTAGCCACATAAACGGCTTACCACGATGCCAGTACAAAATGCTGTGGATTGGTTTGGTAAATGTATGAAGTAGCATATGTTTGAAGTTAGGTTCATCCCTACTTCGTCACAGGTGTGCAGAATATGCTAGAACGAAGTTTGCGGGAAATTTCAGAGAACAGTGGAAATTAACTAAAAAATCGCTTGCCTACATGGTGAAAAGCTGCGGAAATTTGAAAAATCTGTAAGAAAATTTTGTGGGAAATTTTATGCACCCCTGGTTCGTCACACCATTGTGCTGCTTTGTTGAAGTCCTCTTTAAAACCATAATACCGGACATGATTATAATGGCTTGGTTTAATTTGGTTTCTTCAGCATACTTCTCCAAAATGCTTGGAATGTTGCGGCCCATGCCTGCTACAAACAAACAAACAAAACTGGGCCAAGCACAGATACTTGATGCAGACCAGAAGTTACATTGCTCCGACTGGAGTAAGACCCCGACATTCACCCCAAGTTTCCTCCTTCCCTGAAAATAATTATTCATCCACCACTTGAGATTTACACATGCCAAGTCTCACAAGGATGTTGATCAACTTGGAATGAGGCACAATGTGAAAGCACAGCTAAAATCGAGGAACATCCCATGGCTGGAATTCCACAGTCCCTTGCATCCACACATTACGAATAGTATAAATAAAGAGAATGGCAAGGCGTGCCCCATCCCTTGATTAAGTACGTGTCATCAAAGATGCTTTGCTGACATGGCTACAACAGGTGGGGAGGCTGTTCGGTCTGTAGTTATGTCGTCGAGACACCCCATTTTGAAAGAGGGACACTAGCTGCAAACTTCCAGCAGT
>JAHWFP010133547.1:10498-49382 GCA_023313725.1 Lithobius niger
GGGGGGGGAGAGAGCCTGGGGGAACCTTGCGGATATTTCATGGGATACGGAGGTTCCATGGCTTGTTCGATGTATGCTGCTAAGATGACTTGTGTGCCAGAAATCAAGCTTTTACCTCGATCTGCAGTAATTTGTTTGTCAAGCATCAGGGAGGGGCACAGAGGGGCACCAGGGGGCCCTTTGGGGTATTTCATGGGGGTTCTGTGGCTAGTGTGATTTGTAATGCCCCCTCCCCCTTCCACAGGCTTGTGTACCAAATTTCATGCTTTTAGCTCGAATTGCAAGAATTTATTGGGCAAGCCTCATGGAGGTAATGGGGGGGAGGGGGGAGTGCACTGGGGCTCCTTGGGGGTATTTCATGGGGAGTTCCATTGCTGGTTCGATTTGTACTGCTAAGAAAAACTTGTGTACCAAATTTCAAGCTTTTAGCTAGATTTGCAAGAATGTGTTGATCAAGCCTCAGGGAAGGAGCACGGAGGGTGCCAGGGGATATCATCTGGGTTCCATGGCTGATTCGATTTATGCTGCTAAGAATGACTTGTGTACCAAATTTCATGTTTTTTCTTTGATCTGCAAGAATTTGTTGTCCAAGCCTCTGGGAGGGGGCACAGGGGAGCTAGGGGAGCTAGCACTTTGGGGGTATTTCATGGATGTTCATGGTTGGTTTGATTTGTACTGCTAAAAAAGACTTTTGTAGCAAATTTCATACTTTTAGCTCATTTAGCAACCTCAGCAAGGGGTACAGAGGAGCGCTGGGGGCCTTTGCGGTTATTTCTGTAGGATGTGATGGCAAAAACACAATTCTCGCTAGTAATTGTGCAAATGCAAGCTTAATTTGTGAGTAGACGAAAATGGGCATTTGAAGATGCCCCCTGACAAGGCAAGTCTCACAATGACCTGGGAATGCATACACATTTTTATTTTCAGTGCCAAAATGTTGCTCCTTGTTCACCAAAACAAACAAAAAATTGTTGGCTCTGCAAATTAAAATTTGTATGCATTCAGTCCAGATCATTGCGAGACTTGCCTTGTCAGGGGGCACCTTCAAATACCCATTTTCGACTGCTCACAAATTAAGCTTGCATTTGGATTTCAACCTGATATCCCTGTTCGTTTTTTGTGCATCATGCCATCCTTCAGACACCCCATTTTCAAGCAATTGTTTGGTGAACAAGGAGCAAAGTTTTGGCTCTGAAAATTAAAATTTGTATGCATTCCCAGGTCGTTGTGAGACTTGCCTGGTCAGGGGGCACCTTCAAATTCCCCTAGTAATTGTGATTCTAAATGTGAGCAGCCCTGCATTTATCGGAGCTTGCATCTGTGAACAACAAACGAGAACACTCAATACATCTATACAGCGTAAATGTATATTAAACTTCCGGAGGCATGAGGATAGAAGTTTGCATTATGAACACACTGTTGGTAATGTACGAAACAGTATTTGCCGCATCTGCATAAATCCCGAAAGTATCTTGGAGATGGATCGTAGTATTAAATCTTGTTTTGAATTCTTTCGAATCTGGACTTTCCCCTGTATGTTTAGCAGCATGTTCCTTTGGGAGATGCTCTAAGACCGATATGTGTATCATTGATACTCAGGGGGAGAGTACGACGTTACAAGATGAATGGGTCGAGGATAAGTTTGGAGTGTGGGAAACCATATTGAGCTTGACTAATGTCCTTCGATTGTACCCCTAATATCTTTAACTCGGTTCATAATCACGAGTCAGAAAAATGGAAGACTGCAATGTCAAATTAATTAACGATGTTGGAAAAACTTGAGGTGTGGCGATTCGTTCCAAGGCATACTGCTAAAAAAAATAATTAGGTCCATATGGATATATACAAAAAAGAAACTTTAATGCTGATGGAACGCTCCAAAAGTTTAAAGCAAGATTGATTACCTGTGGGTGCAATCAAAGGCCCGATGTCGACTATTTACGCCCGTATGTACAGTGAGTACTTTAGCACGACTCGTAAAGTTTAAGTGAAAGTACGAAACGGGTGGTACTTTAGACGACTTGGTTCTTTAGGACGACTCGTACTTTAGCACGAGTCGTCCTAAAGAACCAAGTCGTCTAAAGTACTCGTGCTAAAGTACGAGTCGAATGCGAACCATTTACTAAAGATCGACTCGTGCCAAAGAAACACCTAGAATTCCGAGTTTTATAAGTTCAGCTTCGAGCAACCTTTACGGCTAAAGTTGCACCTGAGGTTCAGCTTCCCCGCATCCTGGGAGTCTTTGGTTACACACTGTTCCTTCCATTTCAGCTGAAGTGCAGTTAAAGATAGACTTCTGCACCGTTATGTTTGCAGAGCTGCTGTTCATTCGAATATTTTTGAGAAAAAAAGTGTCCCTTCTGTTTTTATCTCGACACACGCTAGTGTGTTGCGCCAAGTTAGGCAACAATCATCACAACAAACATCACATCAATTCAATTGTCGATTTTGTAAACCATTGTAGTGTGGTGCCATAGCGTCAGTGTCTTATATCTTGAAGCATAGTTGGGCACATTTCAGGTATTTGAGGAAAAATAAAAGAGGTACAAAAGCTTAAATTGTGTTGAATACAAGAGCAATGACCCACCTGACAAAAATTAACTCGTGGGATGCCAGCTAAGCTGCTTTCAATGCAAAATCTGACCCTCAATAACGTTGAAAATGTGTAACTAGCTAGCTAATTCTAGTCCGCTCTTCCCCATGTTAATTTCCATAGGGTGATTATTCATCGATACCGATATAACAGGAAGGCTTCCAGCTATGAAATTGAACGAATGGTTGCAGTACGATACGAACTGTGTACCTTTTATGGTTTGGAGCCTAGGGGTGTAACGAGGATGGCGTGGGATGGCGCGTAAGTACGAAAGTATTGTTATAACCACTGTTAGTATTGTCGGCATCGTCTCTCATAGGACAGCCAAAGTTCGGACAATGACAACGTGTATACTGATGTGCGCGCCTAGACACACACTAGTGTAGCACTAGTGTTGCCAAAGAAATTGTATTCACGTCCAATTCACGAAAAAAAAAAAACTCTAAAAACACAGCAAAATAAACAAAGCCAAAAACTGGTGAAGAGGCCACCAAGTTGAGAGTGGTTCGGCCCTTCAAAGGAGTGATATCAACACACCAAAACTAACGAAATAAAACAAATTACAACAAAAAAAAAACCAAACCAAAAACCTATAAAAAGGTGACCAAGTTGAGAATGGTTCGACCTATAGGCAAAAGGTAGTAGCAAATTGTTGAACACCAATTTCTTGTGACATGGCACTTTATTACACATCTGCACAGTAGCGGTGTTGGGTCAAAACACAATTAAAAAAAAGGAGTGATATCATATCAAAAACCAAAACTGGTAAAAGGGGCCGCCAAGTTCCGAATGATTTGGCCCTTAAAAGGAGAGATATCAACACACCAAAACATTCGGCAACTTAATCGCACCGAATAATACTTTGGACGTTAAATGAAAACTTGAACATGCTACCGAAAGTAGCAATGTTCTAGTTTTCATTTAACCTTCGAACTATTAAACAAAACGATTAACTTGGCAAATGTTTGGTGTGTTGATATCACTCCTTTTAAGGGCCGAACCATTCGGAACTTGTAGTGTCACCTGACGCGGTCTTAACGCGGTGTTGATATCACTCCTTTACGGGCCGAACCATTTGGAACTTGGCCCCTTTTACCAGTTTTGGTTTTTAATATGTCTTTTTAATCCGAATACTTCTTTCTTTCTTTCTTTTATATTCTCCATGAAGTATAGCCTAAACTTTAATGTTGAAGTCAGTCTTGAACATAAAGTTTAAGCAGTCACTGCATATACGGACGTCAAGGGCACCCCCCGCCCCCCCCCCCCCCCAAAAGACCGTGAGGAGTTCCCCGATACATAAAAGCAATAAACAAATAAAACTAGGCTATACTCTTGTTCAAGAAAGAAGGTTTTCCTTATATGGGCATTTCACTGTTCCAATAGACATAAATGTATTATTGGTTGCTCGTTTCTGTCTGATCCATCGCTCTTTACAAATGAAAGACGATTCACTATGTCCTGTACGATGGTTCGAACAAAAGACAGCAATCCATAATATATTTATGTCTATTGGAACAGTGAAATGCCCATATAAGGAAAACCTTCTTTCTTGATTCAGGATATAGTTATCAGGGTAGCATTCAAAAGTTCATAATGAAATTCCCCGATTTTTCCAGTCTTTCCAGACCAATACTGACACTTTTTTCCTGATTTTTTTTTGGTCAAAGGAAGGTGCAGTACAGGACTAAAAAATATTTTCACATTTCACTCAAATCGCAATAACGATATCGCATTTAGAGATGGGTCGGTTTCATTTTTTTGACTTCGGTTCCGGTTTCGGTTTTCATTACCACAAAACCGCAGTTTCAGTTTCGGTATCGGTTTTTGAAACCCTCCAACCCAATCAGATATTTCTTTTTTTTTTTTCTTGTAACAGTATTATTACTGGCTTCAAACAGTATTATTACTGGCTTCAAACAGTATTATTACTGGCTTTATTACTAGCTTCAAACTCGCTCCCGTTTTCACTTTCAGCAGCGTCATAGCCCATGAGTCTAGCTGTGGCACCAATTTACTCTATTTTTTTTTTAATGACTAGGAGCTTTGTGTAGATTGATTTTTCGAACACCGGACGAAAAACCAACACAAAATCCGAATCGGTTTCGGTTTCGGTTACCGACCCATCACTAATCACTGCGATTGCATTGCTTTGCTAAATCAAAAATTCCACTGTCCTACCTTGTATTGGTAAAGCGCAGGAAAAGGCCACAATCTGAACAAAACTAAAAACTCGCGTTACACGTTAACATCCCACAATACTTAGGCCGGCCTAAGAAGATTTCGCTGTATCACAAAATCAAAACAAAAAGGAAATCAAGTTTTAACTGAAATAAAGTGAAGGTTTTAGAAGTAAAAAATTAAATCCGAATTACCTATTCTTTACAGGTGAAAGATTTTCTGGAAAATATTCAAATTCCCCGATTTTCAGTAAATATTTTTCAAATTCCCCGATTTTTCCCTGCATTTTCCAGACTTGTTAAATTCCCTGAAATTTCCCGGTTTTCCAGATAGAACGCCACCCTGTTTATGTTAAGAACACACACGCATTACGTTTATTACACAGTATGAAATGGAAGAAAAAAAAATCTTTTAAAGTGATAGCCTCGGTCTCGTAGTTGTGAAGCACGGACCATAACCAATTCCTAGTTCAGATGTGGTTGCGTAATGCCAGACAAAAAGAAGAAATAACTTTCAAACAACTATGGCAGCCAAGCAAATTCCGTTTAACAGGGACTTTTTAACTTTGTTTCTTTTTCTAAGGGTGAAACGAATACGGTTTCAGCAAGCGAAAGAGTAGAAACTAATGCTATTTCGCTTGCAGAAACCGTATTCGTTTCGCCCTTGTCATTTGCCGTAGCAAGCGTAGCCTAGCTCTCATCCACAAAGTATTCTCTACTGACGAGCCCAAACAAGGGCGAAACAGTCTATCTACAGATCTTTGTGGGTGAGAGCTAATTGATATTAAATGATCAATTGGTTTCTTTTCATATTGTATTTGCAATTGCCCTTGTAAAAGTAACGTTTCTGTGGGGAGTGTAGGCTACTTTTTGTTTGATGGGGATTGGGATTTTTTGATTAGGGAGGAGAAATATCTTTATTTTAATTCTGGTGCAGGAGTGTAAAAAATTTGTGGTCATGGCCCTGCCAATGGCAGAAACAAATAACGCCGTAGCCAACAATTCCCAAGTATTATATCGCCCACCTTAAAGTAGACCCTGATGCACAGGTCTGTCTCATTCTGCTGACAGCACTAACACAGGACCCCAAAAACAATATCAACACCATATGTTTTGTAAGCAGACAAGTTTCCCAATAAGGATGCCACACACCAATTTGTTACGCCTATTCCTTTTAATATGTCAGTCATAGCAAGAATGGTCATACGGGTTCGCAAACCAAAATGTCAAATCAGAAGTACGGTGACACTAATGAATGTATAGGATATTTTTTTGGTAGGCTATGAAGTGACTGATGACCACAGCTGAAAATATGTGCATCTTGGAACACTAGACAAGGCTAGCTGGAATTTGTGACAGGTAACCTGATTGTATCGGTAGAAATTCTTTGTAGAAATAAGGCAACGGAAAGTTAGGAATTTTAAAATTCATATGAATATAGCCACACTGTAAAAGTTTTTTTTAGTATAAATTAAAATCAGTAATTATTCTAATTAAATTTAACTTGTACGGGATGGACATTACAAAGCACAAAACAATAACAGAATAACTCTGATCTTTGAAATTTTGACATAGCTCCCCAAGTAAGATCAGATGAATTTTCGTGGGACATGATTAGTTGATTACACATCTTCCTGGTCTGTTTAATGGAGAAAGTGCCAACCATCTAGCAAGCCAGGAAGCAGTGAGCCTCCCGAAAATTTGCCACTGCATAGTTTGCCAAAGTTAGAAAGCAACAGGCTACCCTTTATAACAAAAAATGTAAAAGTAAGCTAAGGAAGTTACATAACCAATTTGGAATCATCTCGCCAAAGCGAGAGTAAACAATGCACAAATGTACACAAACATGACCGTGCAGACCTTGGCTGCAGGAAAAGGCTACATTAAATTCGCAATGATATTTCAGTCTATAAAGTTAGTTCAGCTAATGTACATAAACAATCACACACACCTTAAACAGCGCTAAATACTATGATCACCTAACCGACACCTTTTAGTACTGGTGTGGCCTGCTGGTCTATGAACTGTAGGCGGCCTGACGCACGAGCACTTATTTCTTTGAACACGGGAACTACAGCATCAACTTGAAAACACACTGTGCTTATCTGTGCTGCTATACGGCCTAAACTGGAGTTTTGAGATGTTGTGTTCGATAATAAGTACTGATGTAAGAAAGCGCTGTTTGTTCCAAGTGCGCCCACACTTTCGTCAGCGTCGCGACACAGCTGCAATATATCACAAACAAATGCTTTTTCTTGAGTTAGACACGACTCCACAATGGCACGTAGTTGACACTCGTGTTCGTACTGTTTTTCAACGACTTCAATTCGTGACAGTGCCCTGTGAAGTTGAATGCCCATTTCTTGCATTTCAGCTTCTAACTTATCGGCGTACACCTGCTCTAAGGAACTAAGTAAGGGAGCACCACTGTGCCACCTGGCTATGGCTGACGTCATCTTTCGACGAGGTCCCAACAAGGAGATGCCGATTTCCTTCAAGTCGCTGTCGGTGAGCGTTAGAAACAACTCCAAGTCGACGTCTTGTTCTGCAAAAGTGTCATAATATTTCGTCAAACCAATGGATGCGAGAAGCGACAACAAGTCTGGAGGCTGGCGATTCATTTTCGTTGCCTCGCCCCACACCAATGCGTCAGTGGGCAAGCTACTTTTTCTTTTTTCGCCGTACTGCTTTTTGCAGCCGACGCCTTGCCTAGATATCAACTTCTCCAACAGCGCAGGTCCCTCCTGTAAGTTCGGCATCGCGCGAGCAAAATGTTTCGACAACAAATGACTATCGATTAAACTGACAAGTTTCGTGTAACCATTAATATTCGCTAGATGCCGAGTAGTGTCACCCGACGCGGTCTTAACCAACACATCACCCCCGTGTTCTAGCAAGTGTTGCATTATTAACTCGTGTCCCTCCATAGCAGCAACAATAACTGGCGTAAAACCATTGACATCTCTGCAATTTGGATCACTCCCCCACTGAAGCAACACTTTAACTGTTGAGTGATGTCCCAAATGAGTGGCGTGAAATAGGGCATTCCAATCCCTATTATCTCGCCCATCAAGGACAGAACCCCGATTTAACAAACACAAAACCACATCGTCATTACCACACATCGACGCCAAAATAAGACCAGTGCGACCTACCAAATTACGATTGTCCGGGTTCGAACCCATGTCCAACAACACATCAACAACAGCGGGATGTCCGTAATAGCATGCGTACATAAGAGCTGTCCATCCCCCCAAATTAACAACATCGATTTCGAGTCGTTCAAAAGCAAAGTCCCCGGTGCCGACATCGCCGAGACTGGCCGACGTGAATAAATCAAAAGGTAGGCATTCGGCACAGTCGCTTTCGGCAACAGGCGACAGTGCCAGTCGCTGAATGTTGTTGCCAATCGAGCTGCAGTCGCTACAATCGTCCGAAGTTTCGGAATCCATGCGCCCAAACCACAACAAGCACCTCGGCCAAACAGCTGTCAAGTCAGGAGCCCGTTTCCGGTCGTTCACGCTTGCCAGGAATGCAGAATCGATATTTCACAATGACGTCACGTCTGGAGGCGATGATTAGTTAGCTGTGTTCAAAACCAGAACTCTCCGCCGCTTCGTGACCCATCCTACGAATGACGTATCCAAGTTATTTTTTTGCAGGTGGTGGAGGTGGGGTAAGGTGTTCATGGGTTTAGGGGGTTCTTTAAGTCCCTCTTCAGCAGTTTTGTACATACCTTTGAACCGATAAAAACTTTCGGTTGCCAAATTTTCAGATTTCTTTCTTAAGAGCAAATGCAATAACGCCTCATGCACCACGGCAGGGGCCCGGAGGCGTGAGTGCAGTGTAGGGCCCTCTTCATAAAAAAAAATGCAGCTATTACCACACAAGATGATGGCAGGCCAGTGAATGCCGCCCTCCTTCATAAAAAAAATGCAGTTTTTGCCACACAAGGCAAGAGCCCAGTGGAACCCCCTCTTCAGCCCCACCCCCCACAAAAAAGAGAACTGCAGCTTTGCCACAATAGGCAAGAGCCCAGTGGGGGCCGCTCCCCGCCCCTTCAATTTTTTAAAAATGTAGTTTTTGCCACACAGGACGAGGGCTCAGTGGCAAAGCCCGCTTCAAGAAAAAATACAGTATTTGAAACTCTCAAGGCGAGAGCCTAGTATAGACCCCCCCTTCACTAAAAAAAAACAGTTAAGTTTTTACCACATAAGACGGGACTAGAACAATAACTTATTTTCTGATACGTTTCGGTTACAAAAAAAATTAAATTGTGGCCAGTGACGGGGGCCCCCTAAGTCGGTGGGCGGAGGCAGCTGCCTCCTCCGCCTCCTTGTAGTTTCGCCAATGCACCACGGAGTCTGCATTTGCCAGTTTTCAAACGGCATATGCAGATGCAAAACGTAATCTGAAACGAAACAAATATATACAAAACATAACAGTATTGGTGTAGGCAGCAACTTTAACTTGAATTCATTAGTTAAAGCAAGAATTCATAGAGGGTTAAAGTGGTTGGTTAAAGCTCTGGTTAAAGTTAACTTCAACTTAAATAAACAAAATCCAAGCGCCCGAAGGGCATTACAAGATTTACGGTTGCAGATACAAGAATAGAGGTACTGTAAGTAAAGAAAAATAATACATAAAGTATATAAGTTATTAAGTCGAGTGAAATTTATATAAATTTATATAAACAAGATTTGTGTAAACTAAAATTATTGATGTGTGCATGCAGGATCTATGGAATGAAAATAGAACGATATAATACGCAATGGGTGGATTTATTATAAATTCTTGATAATTGATAATATAAAAAAAAAAGAAACAAAAAGTCAATAAATTGAATTTTAAAAAACGACAGAAAATGACTCAATGACTAAACTGCGCATCCCTGTCTTCCAGGGCGGCCCTGAACTGAAAGTTGCAACTCAGTTGCAGTGTGGTGTGACTTAACACTTTCGCTGACTAGCATTTTCCTTGTATTTTTTTTTTTGTAAAACTTCACGTCACAACTCGACTACTGTACCCACGTCTCGTGTCCATACTTAATCGAAGAAAAGTAGGTTCTGGAAAAATGTTCAATTTGATGAAAAGTAGCCAAGAAAGAATGTTCCCAAAATTGCAGATATTGATTCCCGTGACTGGCTTAAGATAATTTTATCCCTGAGGGTCGAAGCAGGGGCGGACTGGCAGCCAAAAGGCACAGGTCCCGGACTTTCAAGGAAGCACTCCTCGGGGGTGGGGTGGGGAAGGGGGAAGTCGCTACGGCTCCGGATACCCCAGCTAGGGGGTCTGGGGGAGCGCTGTAAGCTAAAGCATTTTACGCTATTTTAGTGCCTTTTCTGGCCTCCAGCAAGCACTAAAGAGCAACAAATTGTCAAGCAAATTTCGGTGATTTTTCTTATTTTTGTTCTTCAAGATGGCAGGTTTCATAAAAACTTACTTGTGACTGCATCATGTTTTTTAGGCATTTTCTTCAGTTTAGAATTATGTAAACAGGCCCGTAACTAGCCATTGATGATTGGGGCTTGGTTTAAGTGTATATATATTTTTAATCTTTAGGCTAGAACTGAATAACGATGACTGCTATGTAGAAGCATGGGCAGTAGGCAAGGGGTCACCCTGTAGGAGCCAGACAATTTTATTTTAATGGACTATCGAAGGGTAAAAAATAGTGAAATCTTTTGGTCAGTTTTATTCAACGACTAGGCCTATAGATTTTATTTCAAAAAACTTCCACATTTTAAATCAGCAACATGCTCAAGTTTTCAAAAAATGAAGCGTGGAAAGATTACAAAAATGGCGAAACCTTTTACTCAGTTTTGTCCAAAACAACTTGAGGTCTGTTGGAGAAAAGCTTCCACATTTGAAATCGACATGCTTCATTTTCATTTTTTCTCCTTGATTCAGGAGATCTTAGGGGGGCCCGGGGGGTTTTCCCCCCCCCCCCCCCCCTCCGGTTTCTGGTAGCGCCGCGCCGAGCAATGCTCAGTTGCCCATGAGTTAGCCGAACGCATGGGCATGGCAGTACGATTACAGTATATGCCAGACGGCTAACGGGAGGTAAAAATAAAAAAGATTCATAGCGATATCTATCTGCCTGTACTACGAGTACGCCAATGCTATACGGAAGGTTTTAGAATTAAATTTACATTCTAAATATTATATAACTCGCCAAAAGCAGTATTTTTTTAAAGGATTTTTTTTATGAAGGTATCGGGAAGCTAGAGCTGGCCGATAGAGCGGAGGGGCGCCGACGGCCTGGGCGCGGGTCCCATTTGGGTCCCTGGGAACTGGGCCAGCCCGCCTCTAGGCAGAGAAGTGGTATCCTTGAAGTTTTCAAAACTCTAAATGGGAATTACAAATGCAGTGCCATGGAACATTTTTTTATTCCCGGAAGTAGCAGTACTAATATCAGGAAAGAGCGAGAAGTCACTAATTATCTATTTTCTTACACAACTGGGCCGCAATTGAACGTGCATTGTGCTGCAATAAAGTTATAGTGCCACTGCCTGAACACCTTAACACCAGACAATGCATCACCCCCCCCCCCCCCCCAAAAAAAAAAGAAGCCTACGAGTGATGGGGCAGTGTTCAATCTCAATGTGATGAACTTTTACTACTGTTTTGTTTCTAACACACAAGGTCACGATTCTAAATTACTAAACTACACTTTAGTAGGTGGGGGGGGGGGGGTGATGCATGGTCTGGTGTTCAGGCAGTGACACTATATTGATTTAATGGAATGATTGAATGAAATGTAATAAAATCAAATGATGAAACGTACTAAAAAAGATTCTCCTCACCTCTGGAATTTACAAAATGCAAAATGAGTTATGAGCAGCTGAGAATGAGAAGGAACAGTTCATTCCTATCTTCACATCATTAGTCGAGGCTAGCAAAACGTAGACGCCGTAGTTTACTGACTTGCCACGGGTTGCCACATCCTTTCCTATATTTCTCCGCCTACCTGCATGGGAAAACGGCAATGCAGACGTGTGCAAGACTTGCTCTATTTTTCTTACTTGTTCCCGTGTTGTTGGTCACGATCGTTTTCCAAAACTTAAAATGAGTAGGTCTTGACATACAGCGAGACGTTGTGAGGGGGAGGTAGGCGGGGAAGGGGTGCAGGGAGGCACGGGACTTGATACCATTTACCAAGCATCGCTTAGGTGGGTTACCAGCTAGTGTATATACATATATGTATTTTCTTACGTCGGGCGATGTGGGAGAGGAAGGGGGCCCCGCTATAATTTCTTGCACCAGGGCCCACACTGTCTAAGTTACGCCACTGTCCCTAACCTCCCTCCTCCCCATTCAAGCAGCCACAAAACAGCCTCCTCCTCTTTTAATTCGTACAACGCCCTCTTCCTTAAATCCCCCAATCCTCAACAACTAATCAATACATTTTCCAACGACTGTTCCCCTTTCCCACACATTCATCAAGTCGCATCGTCATGACCACCCAAGCACCTCCATAGTAGCAAAGGACATCCATATCGCCCTGAGCAAAAGAACACTCCCCTAGTCCCCAACATAGCACCCCTCTCAGCATGTTCCCACTTTAGCTGCCCTGTGGAGGATTTCCCTCCATTCCCAAGGCTCTGTCCTCCTGAGTGAACTCCTTCCTTCACTCTTCGAGTCAGGGTACTTTACCTGTGGATGTGTACGACTGGACGTACCAGGTGCCAGCATGAAACAACGTATGGACGTGCGAGGCTTCCAGTATGAAACACCGTCTGAGGGGGCGCGCTTCGCGCGCTTATCATATACATCCTAAACAGTATCCAATCCTAAACAGTATGACGCAAGCATTTATGAAACAAGGAAGCGAAATAACTTGCTGACATCGTAATTTGCTGACATCATAATTTGCTGATCTCAGCTCTGGCCACCAGGATCGCTGCCACTCCAGCATCCAACTCGTCCACGGGCATGCCCCTACTGCATCCAGCCTGTCGCATAAAGAGGTAAAATACCCTATGTGCACTCTTCTTCCAGCCCGCGTATATTTTCCTACATTGGCCATGTTTCCTTGAAGCCTCCGTAGCAGCTTCTGTAGTAGCTTTCTGTATCTTAATCAGTACCTTCCTAAAGCACCGAACAGAGCGAACAGAACGCACCACTGTTAGAAACAGTTTGGCTCCAAACTTGACGTGTCGCGTGCGCAGTGATGTTGCATCAGCCGTACAATACCTTCCTAAACTACAACACAGCTCAACAAGTTCAGCAGAGTATTCGATACGTCATACCTTCACCGCGACTAGACCTGGCTAATGGATTTGACCAGGATTGGCTAATAGATGAGACTAGGCGAGAGCAACGCCATCTCAGGTGGTTTGCTGGGGTGGCGGTTTGAGCATGCGCGAGGTAACAGTTTTGCCGGAAACAGATTCATCGCTGACGATGTAGACGTCAATCAAGCCGCATCAACGCGGCTATTAGCAGGGAAAGAGCCAAACTGTCGCCAATAGTGGTGCGTTTGCTTTGCTCTGTTTAGGAAGGTACCGTCTGAAGCAGCTTCTGAGGGGTGCGCCTCCACTCGACGCAGCTGCCGCCGGCAAAATATTAGACGTCAAGTGTGCCTCTGCTGATAACAAGAACACGAAGAATGCACTGAAGTTGGCAGTGAAAGCATCATGTCCGCTGCTCTTTGTAGTCTGATTCAATGAATGGGACTGCCACTTTGCGTGCGGCATGCCCACTTTTTATTAACTTCCTATCACAAAGATATACAAGTCTTACGCCTCGTCTCGGGGCCCAGCGGGGCTCTCGAGCCCTCGGCGATCAAAACTTTTTAACATAACATAAAAAGCCAGAACCTAAATCCTGAGCCATCTGCCATAAACCGTTTTCAAAGATTCAGTAGTGCGTCCAAACACCAACTGGTCTGGTAAGCTATTGTGGAATGACCCTATTAAGTGAAAAATGCTGTCGGATCTGAGAATCAACATGATTAAATACAAATGCAAACCTATTTACGTTGCCTTTTGGACTTATATGTCAGACTTCCTGAACGGGGAATCAAACCCACGACCTTTGTAACCAAAGGCTGAGGTCCTACCACTGAGCCACACTGACATGGCCTTTTGCAGTGTCAGTATGGTTCAGTGGTAGGTCCTCGGCATTTGGTTACAAACGTCGTGGGACCTCGGCCTTTGGTTACAAAGGTCGTGGGATTCCCCGCTCAGGCAGTCTGACATATAAGTCCAAAACTCAACGTAAATACGTTTGTATCTGTATTTTTAAAATTCGTGTTGAGCCTTTTGGCTTTCCGTCCTTAATCAACATTCAGTACCTTCCTAAAGCACTGAACAGAACGAACCAAACGCACCACTGTTGGTAACAGTTCAGCTCATTCCCTACTATTTATTAATTTATTTATAAAATAATTGCAACTCCCAAAAGAGCTATAAATGCAATTTCAAAAGACACAAGATTTCAAGACAATTACAATAAACAAGCAAAATGATAAAATAATTTCCAACAATTTAACAAATATGGCTGCATATCTCAACTTTGTAGCAAAGGCTATATCACGTATGGAAAAGACAACATCATAGGTCAAGTCATTCCAGTCAATGCTAGTGCGTGGGAAGAAAGACCCTGCCAGCACGTTTTTGTTGCACTGGTAGCGCTTGATCTTTCTGGCATGATCATGCCTACCCACAAAATCCGGGGCGGCACAAAAAACAGAATGATCCAGAAGAGTGCCGCCGTTGAAATATGGAAAAAGACTTGTAAGCGGTGTATTTTCCTTCTGTCGGCTGAAGATTGCCATTTCAATTTATTGCACATAGCAGTGACACAGGCATCTCTTTGATAGGCACCGTACACCATCGTAGCGGCCCTACGCGTCACCCGTTCCACGCAGTCCGACAGATTTTTCGTGTAGGGATCCCACACAGAACTACAATAATCCAACTTTGGCCTTGTTATCGTATTAAAAACGACCTCTTGAACTTTAGGACTTGCGTCTTTCAAGATTCTGTGAAGAAATCTAATTTTACTGTTTGCTTTGGCGCAAATGTGGTCAACATGGTCAGACCAAGGCAACATTTTGTTAATTTTAACTCCAAGACAAGTCATATTGTCCACCATCGCCAAAGCAACACCATTTATGGAGTAAACAGGATTTGTGACATTCCTTTTATGTGAAATGTGAATTGCTTTAGTCTTCAATGGATTTAAGTTCATTTTCCAAGTATCACACCATTTGGCTACTTTATCCAAGTCTTGCTGGAGGACAATGTTATCCAACTCCACCTTAATGATCCGATAAATGTGTGTTTCATCAGCGAACAGCTTATGTGCCGAGACAACCACATCCATCAAGTCATTGATGTAAAGTAAGAAAAGAATTGGGCTCTTACTGATCCGAGGCACACCGGAAGTACCAGACACCACGCCTGATTTGCAGCCATCAACCAGCACAAACTGTCTTCTATTTTTTTAAAAGCTTCTGAACCACTCGATAATTGCAACAGAAATGCCATAATTTGCATCAGAAATGCTGTAGCCGTGTTGATGTGGGTTGCTTGCATCAACCATTGTCAGCGATGAATCTATTTCTGGAAAAACTGTTACCTCGCGCATGCTTAAAAGCTCCACCACTGGCAACCACCTCCCCGAGATGGTTTGCAATTTGACATTGCTCGCGCCTGGTTACACCCATTAGCCTAGCCTGGTCTATCAATTAGCCACGTCTGGTCATGTTAAACGTATGACGTAACGAGTGCTCTTTTGAGCTTGTTGATTTTGCTGAGCTGTGATTGCAGTTTCGGAAGGTACTAAACGGCTGACGAAATGTTACTGCGCACGCGCGACGCTAAGTTTGGATCCAAACTGTCTCTAACAGTGGTGCGTTCTGTTTGCTCTGTTTGGTGGTTTAGGAAGCTACTGATGATGTTGCTTGGATTTTTTTTGTATGACTCCTACAGTTCTTTCCTAAAGCAGCGAACAGAACGCACCACTGTTAGAGACAGTTTGGCTCCAAACTTAACGTCGCACGTGCGCAGTGATGTTGCGTCAGCCGTTCAATACCTTCCTAAACTACAATACAGCTCAACAAGCTCAGCAGAGTATTAGATACGTCATACTGGCAGGGACGACGTTAAGGGGGGGGGAGGGCGAGAGGGTGTGGTCGCCCCCTAAATTTTTGGACGCCCATCACCCCCCCCCCCCCCAACCATCAGATCAAAATCAAAGGTATAAACGAAGAAAATTCTTGTTACTTATGAAGAAAACTACGTTAGTTTCTTTCACAGCGACAGAAAGACACATCAATGGAGCCTAGTTCTTACTGTGTGAGTTGTAAAAATCATATTTTTTTTCATCTGCATTTAAAACATTCCCAAAAAAATGGTTTACAAAACAGCTAAGAACGTTCGGTGTGAGACAGAGAATTGCAACTGTTATTTTTACTTTTATTCTTTTTTTTGGGGGGGGGGGGGGGAAAAATAGTGTTGTGTTTCCGCCCCCCCCCCCCCCCCCCGGCTAAAATTGCTGCCCTACTGCCGCCTCCTCAGTAAAGTGATTCGTCCCTGCATACCGGTCATACCATCACCGCGACCAGACCTGGCTAATGGATTTGACAGGAATTGGCTAATAGATGTGACCAGGCGAGAGCAACGACAAATTGCGAACCATCTCAGGAAGCTGTTTTTTTTTCTTTTTTTTTTTTTACAACGAGGGGTTTCCTGACAAACCAGACTCACAGATCATAAGTAACCAACAACCAATTTCAGGGAGCTGGTTTGCTGGGGTGGAGGTCAGAGCATGCGCGAGCTAACAGTTTTGACGAACAGATTCATCACGTCAACCAAGCCGCATCAGCACGGATATTAGCAGGGAATGTGCCAAACTGTCACCAACAGTGGTGCGTTTGGTTCGATCTGTTTGGTCGTTTAGGAAGGTACCGCTAGTAGCAACAAACTCGTACGCTGTGTAAAAAGTCACGCAGATCACAGGGGCTTGTCACAAAATAAGCGTAGCAAGCGGAGCGCCCCCGACCCCACCGAAAAAAAAAAACAAAAAAATAACACCCCCTTTTTGGTTGGTTTTTTTTTTTTTTTTTTGGTGGGGTCGGGGGCGCTCCGCTCCGCTATGCTACGCTTATTTTGTGATAAGCCCCTGTGACGCAGATCATATTTGCAGGTAACATTTTCAACCTATAACATTGTGATCTGCACTGTTTGCAAGTTGTAAATATTTATTGACAAATTAACAGAAAAATTCTGGTATACTTTGCGGGAACGCCGCTCACGCACCCACCGTTATCTATAATTATTGTTCGTCGACGCTGCCCTCCGAATATCGGAGCGTTACTCTTCATTGCCGCCAATAATATTTCACGACGCACACGTCTGAATTCAGTAGCAAGATTACTTCTACATAGCAATCTTGACAATAGCAAGGCGGACGTTAGGCTATAGCCGCTACCGAATCGCAAAGAGGCGCTGCAAGTGTTGTGGAGCGCTCAACTCCAATATACTCAATAAAAAAATGTTAACTATATATTTCATTTGAAAATTATAAAAATAATCTACAGCGGCGCTGAAATCGTTATGGCGCACTAATACCTGCAAGGGACGTCTGTCACAGCGTTGCTAGGTAGATGTAATGCATCAATAAACGTAGCTTTTCAGCGACAAGATTAAGATAAGAGCTATTACGTTTTACAGGAATAGGTGAACCTTGCGTATATACGCAAGAAGCAAAAATTACTCGCGAAACCCGGATGATCACGTGACCACCATCTCTTCGCCGGTCACCATGTTGAACGCGTTTACGAGAGCGTGCTCCGGGGCTTTGAGGGCGGCAAAACCAGCCGTTTCTCTAATAAATAGCCAAGAACCGACGTCAAGATTAGCTCCAGCAGTTTACGCAACACGTAAGTTACCCGAAATCGGAAAATAACCGTGAATTTTAACGAAAAATACGAGCACTAAACTCCGCCGTGTGCCTCGTCAAGATGGCGGCGTACTCTCCCAATGTAAATGGGCGATGCTTCAGCTAGTTGTGTTCGAGAATGTTTACAAAAATATGTTGAATTTAGTTAATTAAACCTTGGATGCATGCTTGTTAAGTTGTGTTAAAGCAAGAATTTGTTTCGATGCTTAAAAACGCAATGGCTCGTATAGTTAAGTCGTTTACTTGGCTGAAAATGGTAAAGGTTGTTGGAAAAAATGCGGCCGGCTAAACTTAGCCGGACGCCCTTTGCGTATTTTAGAGGTTATAGGCTAATAACCAGTTTTCTGAGCGTGGGGTTTCTTTAATGGTATATTAATTATTGTTTAATTTCTCGAAAAAGTCTAAAAGCCAGTTCAAGCTAGACAAGAGCTTCGGAAACTGCTTTTGGCACTAATTTAAAAGTTTTCAAGTTGGAATTAAATGTTAAATAAGGTTAAATTAGACGTGTAGCTAGCCTCATGGTTCATTAAGTTTTATTAAGTAATTTTTAATTGACTAAGCAGTCTAATTTCGTAATCTTTCTTTTTTGTAAACACTAGGTGTAAATTGGATTTAGCCTTCTCAAGGAGTAGCTTACTCTAAATGTTGCCGAATTACAACTAGTTGAATGGTAATATCGGGGTTGACTTTATGGAAATTGTATATGGCTAATACGCAAGTTTTATTTTGTTATTTACCATAAAGTGCACTTTGGTGATAGCTTCGTAGGAACATGGGAAGAATAAGTGTCTCTCGTCCGATTTTTTTCTTTTTTTTTTTTAATGAACTAAGAATTACCTGCTGAATAATGTTTTCCTCTTTCATTTTTGGGGCAAACGCATCGTTTGGCCGTGATTTAGGTCCAAAGTTAGCACTACGGGAGGTAGGCTGTGACGCCATCTTGTTGCCGGCAGGCTGGCTCGAGGCACATGGCGCCGTGCAGGAAAGCATCAACTGGTCCAAAGTCCGTCAAGTGAAACGCCAAACCCCAACCAGTTAATTACAAGTGAAACGCCAAACAGAAGCCGGTACCTATAACCTAACATAACGACAACAACAACAAAATACCAAACTAAACTGACAATAAAAACCCACTTATGTGAACTGTTTACGGGAAAAAGATGTCTGCTGGGAACATGGAACTCTTGTATGTCTGTCAGTGCTAAAGTGCGGCTTTCATTAATTTCTGACGGCCAAACTAAGCCTTTGCCCCAAAAATGGTATGGGAAAATGTTGTTCAGCTGAGCATTTTACGTAATTCTAGCGCAACATGAAATTGATCGGTGAGGAGACACCTATTCTTCCCATAAGCCGCTTCGTAAACATCAGTTTGCAGATGACCTTGTGCAAGGTTATCCCATCACTTGTGCAAAACTGTTTAGCTGGGGCGCAAGTACATCCAAAACACATCACCAAAATGTTCCGTTCACCATTAAGACGTTTTAATAGCGCTAAGGTATTGTGCCCTTCACGGAGATTAGGCCTGGTTGGAACACGTTACAGCTTTTACACGTTGGTTTCATCCTTATTTGGCTTTCATTTATTGTTGTACAGTGCGCTATAAAAAAATGACGAAAGCAAATTAAAAGATGAAACCAAAGTAAAAAACCTGTAGCCTACACTGGAACAGAGCTTTCTGCCACTGTCTGCAGCACCAACTGTCAGAAGAAAATTGTTTGCAGCTAATTTTTCATCATATGGTTACCAACATGTTTATTGAACGTTTTTATTGAATAATTTTTCAGTGCTTTACCCTTTTGATTTGGCCATTCCACAAATGGAAAGGTTTTGTCGAGACATCTTGGGGGCCATTCAAAAACCATGTGGTTGTTTTTTAAACCCCCCCCCCTCATATTGTGGCCATGTCTTGGACCCCCCAAAAAACACGTGATGCATGGCCACCCCCCCCCCTCCACATACTTAAAAAAATTACACCTTGTGATTTTGACAAATGTTTTCAACCACTTGATATAAATTTGTCGAAGCTTGATGAGCTAGTGAACGCGCTGCCCACGAAATACGAGAGGCTGCGAGGAGCGGAACTTAACAAAATTCGTTGCAGACGATGTTGGCGGTTAGAAATTCGTACCGGACGATGTAGGTGTAGGTGCCGATACTTTGTCAATACTGCCTGAGGAAGACATTGAAGGTGTCTTCGTTGTGAAGTTTGCGGTCATGATATTCTCGGAATTGTTACTAAAATTTGTTATTGTGCCATACCAAATTTGGTGAATTGAGTGTTCGACATGAGAAACCCAACAATGTTGGCTACCCCCATGCTCCACTTTCGCTTTTAATAAATGCAGCTGTTTGATTCATCGTGTGAAATAATAACCATTTTTTTTTGGCGATCTGCAACTCTGCCAGACTAAACTTGTAACTGAAACAAAGTAGTAAATTGTAACCTAATACATTCATTAATACGTAGGCTATCATTGCATTGAATTGTCCCAGTGAAGCACTCAACATTTTAGCCACACACTGTTTAAAAGAATTTAGTACGGTTGAGGGAAACGCAGTCTTACGTTGAACAATTCAACGAAAAGTCACGGTATCTTTCACCACTACGTGGGAAATTCAGTTCGGTTGAATGGGGCTGAGACGTTAAATTATATATAGGAGCAGTATAAGGCTGAGTAAGATGCTATGCGTAGACTCTTGTACGATAAATCGCCAATACATTGGCGATAGGGCGTTCCCTTCAATGCAGTAGCCACATGGTTTACTTGAAAGCCCTCCCTCCCCCCATTATTACTTGTGGCTGAAAGCCGACCTTCCCCCCCCCCCCCTTGGCCAACCACAGGGTTTTTGAATGGCCCCTTATGGTGTACTTTGAACGTCTAAATCTGTCTAAAAATTGAGAAGGTAGCCTATTTACTGCGATGTACTTTTTATCAAAATTGTTTCTGTTAACTATAAATCGGCGTAGCCTATTTTTGAAAACAAGTAGGCTATGGGTTTTCCTCGTCGGGCACGGGCTGCGAGATTTGCACGCACCACCAATTCAAATTCTACTTTTAACGGTTTGCCTCTTTCCTTCTGAATCCTTTTGTTTTAAAGACTAAGAATACTGGAGAAAGTTTGTACCAAGAGAATGTATTTTGAATCACAGCTGAAATTCAACTTCGCACGCAAAACCGAAGGATTGTACGCAGGAGTCAAAGTGAAGAAAAGAAGCAGACCATTGGAGCGAATTTGTGGTGCGTGTAAATCATAGCCTATGCCTGGCAAAGAAAACACTTATTCCAAAATTTGCTGAATTACAGTAAATGGGAACAAAAAATTTTGAAAGTGTACATCTCGGTAAATGTTTGGAAACCAAAATAAAAGTGCCGAAAAATCGTTTATCAGTATTGACAAAGGTGCTGAAATTTGTCCATGGCGGCCTTCAACTGTACGAGACGTAGCCTACTGTTGCACTGATTCGGTTATGGGCGTTACAAAGTTAAAAATAACCCTGTACAGTTATTCAAAAGGACTATACCGTTTTGAGGGCCTAATTTTCGACATAACCAGTAGCCTACTGTAGGAAAGTTCATTTGTGTTTGTCATCAGATCACACGTGTAAGACTTAGTGGCTTATGGGAAGAATAAGCCTCCTCACCGATCAGCTTCGTGTTTCGCTAGAAGTATGTAAAATGACCAGCTGAACGTTTTTCCATACCATTTTCTGTGCAGAGGCTTTGTTTGGCCCTCAGAAATAATTCAAAACTGGACTCTTTTTCATTTTCTTACACTTGTAACAATTTTTGGCTTGCGTTTTTGCCGGCTTTTCGTCCAGTTGCATGCTTCCCTGCGCGCCGTCACTAAGCCTGCAGCAGCCTGTCGGCAGCGTGGATTATATCGCGGCTCACTTCGTGAAGTGCTAACTTTGGCTCTTCAGCTCGCCTGCTCGCCCTATCGGTGCCTTTGCCCAAAAAATGGAAAAGGAAAATGTTAATTCTGCATGTAGCCTAATTTCTTAGTATTTAAAAAAAAATCTGACGAGGGACACTAAGCTATTATTTCCATGTTCTGCAAAAAAAAGTCTTTGGAGTGCAAAAGCAAAATGTAGGATCAATACTGCGGTCTATTTTATAGCCATTGAAAATTCTATTTGCATCTCAATAATATGTTCTGTTTCGTGCAATTAGCTTAAAACTTACTTTTAAACTTCACTATTCAACTGAAAAACCTATACCCATAGTTTAAAATGGGGTTGTGACTTTTGAATGGTGTCACTGGAACTCTTTAAATTCCAAGCTGTTTGAAATGCTGAAAACCGCAAGTCTGTAGCTTGTTACAAAGTTATGAAAAATTCAACTTTGGTGTGCAGTTTGCACTCTATGAACTGCATCAGGAAGTGCAAAGTGTGATTTTTGAGTGCAATTTGCCGTTTACCTGAATAGTTCGGCCTCTGGCATAGGCTAGTGCTAGGCTAAGTTATTTATACATAAGTTATAACTTTAAAACTTTATTTCTGGTGTTAGGCTAATGTAAATTGCTTTTTTTCAGATAAACGACGCTATGCTACCCAACCAGCAGCGAAAGCCGGCGCCACGAAACCGGGAAGAATTGTCGCCGTCATTGGTGCCGTCGTTGACGTGCAATTTGATGACGATTTACCACCCATCCTGAATGCATTGGAAGTGCAGGGACGCAAGCCAAGACTAGTTCTTGAAGTGGCCCAGCATTTAGGTTGGTAATATTATAAAAATGCCTTTGGTTATACCATACTTTAGTAGCACTGTCCCTAGGATAACTTCACTGAACGAAGCCTAAATTTTACCAAATAATTAGCCTAGTAAATTTGTGTGGCTGGACTAATCTGATGTGTAGGGAATTCCCTTCTAAAATATCCTCTAAGTAACTTATCCTCTTTTCGTTTGTTGAATGCTTTCTGTATGGCTTGGTTGATAAAGCGTTCGGGGTACCCTGATTCGAGGTATTTCACTTAACGCTTTGTCGAGGGTGTGGGAGTGCTGTTTGTTGGTCTGTTGACCTTTGAACGTATCTGTGCATTTCGTTTTCAGCTCTGGTTCGAAGTTGATGTGGTGGATGACCGGATGTATAGTGTATTCCTCGGTTGGTTGCCGACTCTTTCCGATATGGTTGAAAATGGAGGTTGCCAACTTTCTGCCTGGTCACTCTGACGTCGAGAAACGGGAGTGAGTCGTCTTTTTCTGTTTCGTTGGTAAACTGGATTTCGAGTTGCCAGCTGTTCAGTTTGTCCAGTAGCTTGGGGATGTCTGATGTCATCAACTAACTTCTCCCAGAATCGGGGTTTGGTTGGGAATGAGTGGCGAGGTGGTAGTTCCTGAAGTACAATCTCTGCTAAAACGGGTGAACACGAGTTCTTCATTGGGGCTCCTCTTGTTGCTGGAAAATTTGTTTCTTATTGTACAAAAATGGAAGAGAGGACTAGTTTGAGCAATTCTGTCGTTCTGGTAGTCTTGTTCAGGGATGTTCTTCCTGCTGGCTGCTTTGGAGAGTGCTTCGAGGATTAGCTTGTGGGACAGGCTGGGAAAGAGGCTGACAATATCTAACGAAGTGTTTCGTTCTCCCTAATTTTGACTTTTTTGAGTTTATTTAGAAAATCGGTTGAGTTCTTCAGTCTGTGCTCGCCCCAGAGGTACTTCAGTAACTGCTTGTGAACCACCAATCAATCTGTTGTACAGGTCCACCTTTTGCATATGTAATGAGGCGGAGGGGGTACCCTGTTTTGTGTGTTTAAATATGGGCAAATATTGTCGGCAGCTTTTGTGGTGGTTTCGGTTTGAATTTGGTCAACTCATCGTCCGAGATGTTTTGCTCATTAAGCTTTGTTAACCTTGATGGCAGTTTTTTTGAAGTTGTTGTCTTGGTTGGTGTAAATACCAGAGTTTCTGATGTCGAGTACTTCAGAAACGTGCTCCTCCCGGTTAAGGATTACTGTGAGTTTGCTTTGTCTGCCTGGCAGAGATATGTCAGGATTCATTCAAAGGGCATGAATGGCTTTGAGTTGAGGGAGTGTGATATTCGGTTTATTTTTCTGTGGTTTTTAGTCAGACACCACCAGGCACAACCACCTTAGGGCTCTATAGAGTCCCATCACAATTAACCTATTGCAATAATACGACCAAACACTCATGAACATTCAGCCACCTACCTACCCTAACGTCGTGCACCTAGTACATCCAACGCTAGAGGACCACCTGAGAGAAGTGGAAAGTCAAGGCCAACTCGCGTCCCAGCAGGCCTAATACAGATCAGGGCCAAGGAGCAAACGTGCCAAACGCAGCAGCCACGAAGGAAAACAAATGAGAGTAGACCTAGCATAAAGAAAAAGCCAGACGGAAGACAAACAAGTTAGGCCCATAGTTGTAATAAGTGGGCTTACTGTTTGCTGAAAATTCGCTGTACAATGGCAGTGTGTGAACATTGAATTAGCGTGAGCTTGAAACAATGTCTATAAGCATTCAATGTAGTAACCCACACGGCATTTTTCACAAAATGTACTTTATGCATGAGAATGTATCTACTGCACTTTTCAGTACTTCTTTACTTTGTTGCATGGTTTATCATGCAAGTAAAAATGGAAAAAAGCAATTTTCAGAAACTATTGCGACTTGCGCGTTTGCCATTCTTTGTGTGGTGGAAGTCCTAGACTTTCTCCCTCCACCTGGGTAAGGAGGATAGTCATTTCAAGTCCTCGGTTAGTACTGTGATTAGTGTTGGGTGGATGTACCAAATAGTGTCCATTGTTAAAATACCGGTATTGTTTTAATACGAAACCGGCGTTAAAATTATAACAAATAGTTCATTCAGTTCTTGTGCTGGAGGGCTCGAAGTGGTGTAATAATCAGTTAAAGATCAACAATAGCAGAATTGGAATTCTGAACAATGCACAAAAGTGGAGCCAAATTTGTGTAACTTTGATGCTACAACCAGCGTAAGAACCAACAGAAAAATAAAGTCGAGTTCAAAGTTCAGTATTTTTTGCAGGGGAGGAGGGCTACGTAAATGAAATTCATGATTCCATTTCCAACCTTAATTACTTTGATTAGGCTAAAATACCGTTGGTGCCGGAGACACTGAAGGAAGTACCGGCAAATTTTGAGAACCGTTAAATACCGAGTACCGTGGTACCGGTATTTAGGCTGGTACCGGCACTGTCAACAAAAATTTCGGTTACCGACCAACACGGCCGTGATGGCGCTGAAAGCCCCGTGTACCTTTTGGCTTTTTTATGGCACGCCAAAACCATTTGCTTAAAGTGCGGGTGAATAATTGTTGGGAAGTATTTATAACGCGTGCAGTGATTGTTGCTGCCCACCTCTGAAAGCCCACATCTACGAAATAAATCCACCATTCTATCGCTTAATTTTGAGGTCTTTTGTCGTCGAAATTAACGCAGCTTAGTTTGGTTGAAAACTGCTTTCAGCTAAAACACCGCTGCCCATCACCAATGAACTGTTTTAGATGAAAGTTTGAAATCCATTGCACGTGCACCAAGAGTTCTTTCAATAACTCATGTTGGCGCTACAGTCTCAAAAAACCGAAATAACTACTGTATTTCTATTTTACTTTTGAGTGTGATGAAGGAAAGATTGTATAATTTTGTTTCTTGTGTCTCCAGCACAAGAAAAGTTTTTCCTTCCTAGTATTACATGCCACCACTCTGTTAGCATTCAAATTTTTCTTGGGTTTCGTAGTATCCTCTACTCGTTAGGCCTGTCTCCGTCTGGCATCTCTTTAATCTTTAGATACTGGATGGCAGGAGTCTGTCGGTTGGAGATTCATCACTATTTTCCCCTCTTCATGGCCTTCGACTCGAGGCATATTGGATGTTTATCACTAATAGTTTGATACGATCAGGGTCGTCGTACCCTCCCCATCAATACGGTGCAGTGTGGCCTCGTGGTGGGCTGTGACGCGGTTTTCTTTGTCTCCCTTTCTCGCATAAGCCATATGTTGCCGGTCCCTATTTTGTACACCTTTTGTAGTCTCTCCTATGTAGACGGCATCGCAGCCCCCATAGGGCACGATGTAAACACTCCTTACTCTAACGTCCTCCATTGCATCCACGGCCTTTTGTTCCTTTCTGATCGTCTTCGGAAGTAAGAAGTACTTCACCTTCTCTTCCATAGTCCCCTCTCTCCTATGTGTGTTATTTTTACGTAATTAAAAATACTAAAGTAAATGAGCCATGCGAAGATATCCCAAGTCTTAACACAGCGTCAGATGTGATTCGTAAGATTTCACTTTTCCTACAAGAAGTTCTGTGGTAGAATTGTCAAGTTGCTCCCTTGCTTGATCATTTTTCTTAAAGGATTTGTAGTACATGGTGCATTTATTTGCTTACAGGGGAAAGTACCGTCCGAACAATTGCTATGGATGGTACAGAAGGCCTTGTAAGGGGTGAACAGTGCGTGGATGTTGGATCACCCATTAGAATCCCAGTTGGACCCGAAACCTTGGGCCGAATCATCAATGTAATTGGAGAGCCCATCGATGAGAGAGGTCCCGTCAACACCAAAAGGTTAGGATGGGATTTAGGCCTACCTATTGAAAGATTGTGTCAATAGTTTGACTAAGGGACAGTGGTGAGAATTTAAACGTTATCTGATGCTTTCAAGCCCTTAGTTTCTATTATTAATGAAAACTCATGGATGTTGCTTATTGTAGTTTATCTTGCAACCATATCTTTTCATAGCATCGCATTTTTATTTTTCTCTTAAAATGTCATTTTAATTTAAACTACTCCATGCTAGGCAACGGCGGCACCCTGCATTGCATTACTGTCGACCCATTGGGCTCAGCTTGAAGCAATGCATTAAGCCTAATCCTTGTCTTAACATGGTTATGTGTGGTTATGTGTGTGGCTGCTGTATTATTGTAATCCATTTTAGTTTTGCTGCAATCCATGCAGAAGCCCCTGAATTTGTGGAAATGAGTGTACAGCAAGAAATTCTGGTTACTGGAATTAAGGTTGTGGATTTGTTGGCCCCCTACGCAAAGGGAGGAAAGATTGGTAAGTTTATCTTTAAGTACGCCACGGTATTTGAAAATTTGCTTAGAATGTGTGCTTTTTTCCCGAAACCACTTCTATTTTCATTTTAAACCTGTGAACTTTGCTACCAAATGTCGGAAGATTTAATTCTGAAGTAGTCAGAATGAGTACATAGCCTAACCAGAAATTTGGCCACCCAAAAAATATTCCCAAGACCAAACACGAAAAGACGGGTAGTCGTCACACTGGTAATTAACCCTTTAAGGACTGCGTGCGCGCTAAGAACTTGTAACTGGCTTGTAGAAAAAAAATTGCAGCCATTCACCCAGTTGAGGTAAGGGAATGAAACCTGTCATTTTAATCCTTAATGAGCTGGGTTTCATATCCCAGTTAAAATTTAAGTGTAATTGGCTGGAAGTTTTCGATATGACTTGTAGAAGAGCTGTAAACAATGATTATGCAGTGGGCGCATTCGGCTATGATCATTAAGTTCAAAACGCTTGGTGGCTATAGATTCCAAAACTTAAGATCGTTGTCCTTCAAGACATTGCTCTTAACAAAGACTTGACTTCTCCCATGCAATGGGATGTGACGACTTTTCTTGCGTGTTCGGCAACACCATTTTTGTGGTCCAACCTGGAGACATTTTTAGTAAGGGTTAAAAGGCTTAATAAAATTCAAATGCATACCCACCCCAGTAGAACACCAACGAGTTTACAGTTAATTTTCGGCGAGTCCTATCGGCTTCTTCAGACCAATAAAATTGACGTAAAAACGTTCGATCTGGATACCACACTTTTTGTCCAAAGCAACGCGCAAATCTGGCTCAACTAGAACGCTTGATGGCTATAGATTCCAACATTCGAAGACATTGCTCTTAAGAAAGACGACTTCTCCCGTGCAATGGGATGTGACGACTATTCTTGCGTGTTCGGCGACACCATTTTTGTGGTCCAACCTGGAGACTGCACCTGCATGTTCAGTAAGTTTCACATGAGGTTGCCTTCGGGTTTCCCCACATAACAGCGTTGCAAGAACTGCAAGGCACCTCATAAGCCATCAAGCATCTATAGCCATCAAGTGTTTTGAACTTAATGATCGTCCGCTGATGAACATAGCTAACCCAAGCATTTGCGACATTAACCATCCAGTTGGGCTGAACCTGGGCGTCGCTTTGGACAAAAAGTGGGGTGTCCAGTTCGAACGCATGACGGAGATCAGTGGTACTGCCTACTAGCGCCGAGTTTCAAATGTTTTCTAGCAGATGATTGTGATGTGATGTAGTGCTTTTTCGTTTTTACGTTAATTTTATTGGTCTGAAGAAGGCGATAGGATTCGCCGAAAATTTACTGTGAACTCTTTGGTGTTTTACTGGTGTGGTAGTGTGTGTTTTGAATTTTGTTATGCCAAGACCAAAAAAGTTTCCTTTTAGCAGATTAACGCTAGCTGGAAAAGTATGGAGTTCTGACAAGCTTGTCAAGATTAGGATAGAAAGGCTTAGAATTTATAGTGTAAACAAAATTGCTGATGGTGTGCCTAACCAACCAAGTGTTTAAATTTGTGGGTGCCTACCTTTATTTTAAATCTTATCAACCCTGTGACCTAACGTCAAGATGTCACTCCATTCCCGGAGATCTTAACTTCCAGAATTTTGTACTGCCTTTTTCCAGGCCTTGAAAGGTTTAAAATTGCCAATAGAATACGAAAGCCTGGAGTTTTTCTCTACCGTTCTCATTTTCAGCTATCAAGTTGGGTTATTATAAAAATGTATTTCCCCATAAAATTACCCTGAAAAACCTTTTTTGAGATTGTTGGGATTTCTCAGTAAAAAGTCTCGTTAGGCTTATTTTAGGGCTAGGCCTAGTACTTTTTTTAATAAATCCATTTGCCCAATTTTTTTTAATCAATGGTTTATCAAAAAATACAGGAATACAGCCAGTAAATTTAAAGATACCTGCATAAATGTTAATTACAAACTTGTGAAAATAAATTAACTTTTCGTTTAAAATGTGAGCAACTACCAAGTTATTTGATCCGTTTATGGAGTGTTTTAGGACTGAATGAAAGGCCTAATAATTGAGAAAAACCCATTGACCCTGGCAGCTTCGACTAACTGCAATAGCATATGGTGCAATTTCAAGGTCAATGCCCACATGTTCTATTTCGGGAATTGCTAAGCGTTCGGTTCAAAGAAAACTGCAGCGTTGACTGAACAAGAGTACAGTGAACTTTGAATAGTAGACACACAATTCAAAGTTTTCAGTTCGTCTTGCAGTTTCGTTTCTTGAAAATTTGCTGTAAAACTAACTCGTGTGTTAAAACTTTGAATGTTTGTATAGTTACCGCCCTCCTCCATTATTGCCACTTAAACCCACTGCTTTTCTACGTCCGTTGATTTTGATTTCTTGCTGTAGATTAGTAGGACTTGTCACTTGGCTGTTTTTGGTGCACGAGCCATGGGATTTGAATGGTGCATGCAGCAAGTGGATTTTCAAATTTTACAGATTTAGAATTTTACAGAAACCATTGTTCCATATAAAGGATAGTTTCTGATTAACTGCGTAACCGATTTCTAGCCCTACGCTAATTTCTATTTTGATACTCAAGTGTTTTCATTTTTCCGTGATTTCGACAGTTTTATCTATCGTGGGCAATTTATTAATTTTTGAAGAAATTGCGAACCCCCTTTTTTTTTTTTATTGCTCCTCGATCACTCATTCAGTGCTGCAAACTGGTATATGCCATGGAGAATTCAACTTCTGAGATTTTAGAAAAAAAAGGGTAAAATTTTAGATTAGGACGGTAACTTACAAACCAGCATTACAATTGTAACGCTCAATTTCAAAAACAAAAATACTCTCAGTACGGTATTTTGAGAATTTTCGATAGGCCTGATAGTCCGAGTGGTGTCAATTTCGGTCTCTATCTTCTTCAGGCTTCCTTTCTCGTGCTTGCTTCTGTTCTACATTGCCATGAGTGCGACTGGAAACCGTTGCCCACTGTACTTCTCGCATGTCGTCTGCTCAACGCTCGCACGAGCGTTGAGCAGAGCAGACGACACAAGTACAGTGGGCAACGGTTTCCACGCATTTTCAAATCACTCGCACTCATGGCAATGTAAAACAAGCAAGTACAAGAAAGGAAGCCTGAAGAAGATTGAGAGACCAAAATTAACACCACTCGGACTATTAGGCCCATCGAAAATTCGCAAAATACCGTACTGAGAGTATTTTTGTTTTTTAATTTGAAAGTTAGAATTGTGATCGATCGATATCAAACAATCAAAGTAGAAGATGGTTCATTTTTTCGCTGAAACCAGCATTAGGACAAAATTTGTATATCCTAGAGTTTCAAAATCATTCCTAAGTCTATCATGCACACTTAGCTGCCCCCCCCCCCCCCTTTTTTTCCCTTAAAAGACCCAGACCATGCCCACTGAAAAATTTGTTTATTACAGGCTTGTTTGGAGGTGCCGGTGTCGGGAAGACTGTACTAATTATGGAGCTTATCAACAACGTAGCCAAGGCTCATGGTGGTTACTCCGTGTTTGCTGGTGTAGGCGAAAGAACACGTGAAGGAAATGATTTGTACCACGAAATGATTGAATCCGGCGTCATCAGTCTGAAGGATGCCACCTCAAAGGTAAAAGTATATAAATGAAGCTGCATTTCACTTACCGTACTGGCCCGAATATAAGATGGTATTATTTCGAATTTGTTTAATTAAAAATGCATCTTCGTCTTGTATTTGCGCCCAAATCCATAACTTGGCCAAATTTTGACCGATTTTGAAGTTTGAACACACCGTTCGAATTGTTATTTCAAGAGCTACAAATTGATAGTTGGTAAGTTGGTAGTTGGTAGTGGCTGCTGATTAGAAGCCAGTAGCTCAAGAGTCTTTGAATTATTTAGCGAAAAAATTAAATATAATAACCGTGGGCCTTAAAAAAACCTGGAGTGCCAAAAAAATACAGTAGGCTAAAGTTTTAATAATAGGTTAACTTTTAAGGTCAATTTAAAAATTTTTTATTTTAACAAAGTTACTGGAAATTGGTCTAAAGGCTAATTGAAATAAAGGCAGCCACACATGGGAGTTATTAGGTCTTTATTTCACTTTCTTAAAAGAGACACCCACAACGAGAAAGTAGCAATATGTGCAGAAAAGCATCGTTACTTTTTGTACTGTGGAACTCCATCACAAAACGAACAAAAGTTACCAGAAAAACGCTCACTTAAACAAAAAAGACGTACTGTATGTACAGAATATTAAAGTATATGTATAAGTGGTTACAATAATTTTCGTAACATATGCTATGCTAAAGATGTATGGAGAAAGTATTAAAAAAAAAAACATTCCTGCTTGAAACAGGTAGCGTTGGTGTACGGTCAAATGAATGAGCCCCCTGGCGCCCGAGCCCGTGTTGCCTTGACTGGACTGACAGTGGCAGAGTATTTCCGTGATCAAGAAGGACAGGATGTATTGCTCTTCATTGACAACATTTTCAGATTCACTCAGGCTGGATCAGAGGTTAGTTTTTACTTCTGTGCAAGTTTGTATAAATGTAAATCCTATCTATTTTTAAGATAAGCATGTTTTACACCCATCTTTTTTTTTTTTTCTATCAACTTGGGGCTTTACCAGCAAAGAAACGGTTTAACTCTTCCATTGATCCAAGGATAACGGTAGACAATACAAAAAATAACTCGTTAGAGCCTTGGTGGATGCCTTAGTGGCTAAACTAAGTACGTTGTGGACCATCCTAGGATTTCATAAGTCACTTTTTATTTGATGTTAATGTGTAGCCTACTCGGGCATGTTTTATAAATGCAATGCATAAATAGCACACAAAATTTTAAAAGCATGTAAGTATATAATGACCTTCATTCCCCTCCTTCCTTGATCATCCCCAGAAAATATGAAAACTGTAGTCACTTAGTAGTGTTGGGTCTCGGTGTTGAAACAGTGTTAAAATGCCACTGTTTCAATGCCAAAATTATAATAGTTAATTTAGCCCTTGTGATGTAGGGCTCAAAGCAATTCAACAATCGCTAAGGATCAACAATGCCAAATCAAAAGTGAGCCAAATTTCCGTAAACTTCGCTGCTACAACCAGCCTTTTAAGATTCTTTTACTTCGATACTATGTTAACAACAAATTTTAGATTTTTTTTAATCAAATGTGTCGTGAAACATGCATTAAGCATAAATCTGGGAGAAAATGTCAATTATTTCCATTAAAACTATCGACGCAACACTTTTTCATTAGAATTTGTTTAAAAATTGGGTGTTGGCACCACAGCACCACCAGATATCGCCTCAATCGTAAGTACCAGAGAAAACCGTGCCGGGGTACTAAGCTTGGTTCCCGCACTGCTCAACACTAGCCTAGTCACTTGACCACCTGGCCATTTTTCTGCTGTTGTAAAGGCTTATTTTGCATTTGGAGGCTAGTTCGGAGCTATGTGATGTTGCATTAGCCCGAGTCCAAACTTGCGTCAAGATATTCTTCTACACCCATAGACTTGACTGACAAAAATGATTGTTGTTGCTTGACGTGCTGTGAATTTTAAAAGGACTTTCAATGAATTGTTTACATTATTTTTTGCGGGGTTTTTTTTTGGGGGGGGGGGGGGGAAGTCTGCTAAAATTGACCTAAGAATAGAATGACTTTTGGAGCCTATGAAAAAAATAAGTTAAATTTCAAAATGGCAATTTCGTTACATGGTGCGTTATTTTACGCACTAACTCTTGCAACTCACTGTTCTCCTGTAATTTTTATCTCCGTTATTTTGGATGTTATCTTGAAACGTTTTACTTTTCAAGAAGGCCTGCGGAGGTCTTTGTTGAAAAAAATAATAACGAAATCAAAAATGGTCAGGTGGAAGTTTTGGAAATATCTCAGTTCACATGGAATGACCCTGTTAATTTCTCATTTATGGTTTTTCCTCTGTAAGGCTTCGACTCTGGGATTAAGTTTACCGGCTGGAACAACCCTGTCCCCATATTTAGTACCGTTCTTTTTTCATAATTTTTGCGAAAATACCCACATTATCCAATTTTCCTAATTTTAATCGTTTGTGAGCAACAACCTAAAGCAGTCACAAAAAGACAGTTTAGAGCGGAAAACTTTCAAAAGACTACTCGGGTGGTCTCTTGTACAACATTTTCTTAATTCTTTTGAATGGGTTTATTCATTAAAAACTGATATTGGTACACTTGTCGATTACGGAAGAAGTAGATGATTGAGAAATCAACTTAATTCTTCGTGGTCTTAGTTAAAAAAAAAAATTGTTTCCCTATTTTCTTAATTCTTTTGAATGGGTTTATTCATTTAAAACTGATTTGGTACACTTGTCGATTACGGAAGAAGTAGATGATTGAGAAATCAACTTAATTCTTCGTGGTCTTAGTTAAAAAAAAAATCGTTTCCCTAATTAGGTATCAGCTTTGCTGGGCCGTATTCCATCTGCTGTAGGTTACCAGCCTACGTTGGCCACTGACATGGGTACCATGCAGGAAAGGATCACGACGACAAAGAAAGGATCCATTACATCTGTACAGGTAAGCACTAAATGGTAGGAATGGATCTGTTTGGATAACTAAAGCAACCTTGTTGTTTTTGGTTTTTATAAAAACATGCCCGATACCCAAAATCAACCCAATTCCTAAGACGGTTTTGCTTAAAGGCACATAAATCCCTCCGTTCTGGCCGCTTTACTCTGCGCCACCTACGCTAAAATATAGTTCAAACGACCGCAGCGCGCATTGCCCTACGACACTAGTTAAACTCATTTCGGGGCCGCGGCGACGTGACACATTGTACGACCAAGTCGCAAACATGTGCGAAGGATTAATTATCCTTCCTCCAGGGCCGTGGCTTTCCAGCGATGTGGCGGGAGTTAAAATACCGCTCGGACCGAGCCGTTTAAAACCAGCCTAATAACATTTCACGCGCCACTGCTGAAATCTGCATCGTACCCTTGGACCAGCAAATGAAAAATAAATCGGTTTATATAAAACTATTTCCGCTAATGTATCGAGTGAAACTGTTAAAATATACTGGAGGGAGTTATGTGCCTTTAAATAAACTGAGCCAAACTAGAAACTATTCTGCATTCTCATTGTGTGGTGATAATGTTACCAGAATAAATGTTCTATTCAGCGAGCAATCATGGATTTTAGTAAAACTTGTGTAGTCAGTGTGGATTGGCAGGATCATCACCGGAAAACAACAGGAATATGGTTTCAAAGTGAAAGTCCAATAGAAAACTTGCCTACTAGCTAATAGCCCCCATAGCAAATTCAGCGCGACTCCCCCATGGCAGAATCAGCGAGACAGTTGAAAGCTGCCGCAGACAAATTTTGGCCAAATTTCTGCCGTTTTGTCCAATTATTGACTGATTTTGACATTCCAGTACACCATTTTAATCGTCTCGACAATACCTTTCCATTGGTGGAGTAGTCAGATCAATAGGATAAAGCACTGAAAAAAGTTATTCCATAAAAACCATTAAACCTGGGTAACCATATGATAAAACCAGATAGCTGCAGATAATTTTTTTTCTGACAATTCGTGTCGCAGAAAGTTCTGCCTCTGGGCTGCTAGCTATAACATATGTCCGTCTGACTTGATCCAGCAAACTGAAGGAAAACTTAGCTGTGATATCAACACCACCACAGCAGCGTACGTGGAAGAGAAGAAACTGTGCTTCTGGAAGTTGATGGAGATGTCCACGCATTCCACCTGTCTCTGCCTTCATGTGGTCCTTCTACCACACTTAGAGGGAAGCTGAATGCACTGGCCAATGAGCTGACACGATCAAACAAGATCACAATACTTAATGGCGTGTATCCTGCTAGGTTAGCCTAAATATAGCTTCTAGCTAACTACCGTTGCTAGCTCACTATTGTCACTTAACCCGTTGTGTTCATTGGACCCAAACTCACTGGAAGGGGTTCATATCCTCCCACCGGTAGTTAGCTTGGAGCTATATAAATTAGGCTAACTTAGCGTTTATCCTCTTGGATTTGCGATATCCCAGTTGTAGTTCAAACCTTGGGTGGTCCTTTGCGCAACTCCCATCTTCGGCGAATGATAGAGGCCTTGGGGCCGAAACAACCTCAACCTATTCTCAAACTTTCAATGGGTGAAATGTCTTGTTGCCATTCCGGAATCTAGCATGAGTGACGGATGCCCTCAGTATTTCTTGGGATTTGAACTTTCTGCCATTTGCCAGTCTACAGAAGGTAATCAAGATACGGTTGTCAAAGGAAACGTTTATAATCATTCCCTGTTTTGGGCAAAGGTTCCTTGCTTGTAGACCTTCTCCAACTTAAGACCGGAACCAGACCCTCTTCCCCTTTCACAAAGACATCACCCACACCATCGGCAGATGTTTCACCAAAGCCCTCCCGTGCTTTATCTTCACATGGCAAAACTTATAAAATTAAAGCTGAAGGAAGCAGGTTTCTCTTCGCCTGCGATGTGACTATAGTGCCACAACTTGTTAAGGTGTAGGAAGCAAAGTTGTAGAAATGGTTCTCTTGGTGTAAAAGAGTATAAAGCGGTAACCAACTCCCTTGTCTTGCATGGGAATGCCGGCATAGATAAAGACGATTTCCAGCCTTGGAACTTACTGTTAGTCTTAGACAGCATACCAAACATACCTAAGAACCGCTCCGGAAAGCTTTTTGGTAAGATTTTTCTAGTGGCACTCGCATCAAAGTTGGCTCCATTTTGGATAACTGGATACCCCACTTTCTGGTGTTAATGATAAAGGCTGTACCGAACCGAACATGGCCAAACAGAGGGTGTTCGGTTCGGTGTTTGGTCTTTCAAACTCAAAATACCAAACCGAACATATTATCACTTCTAATCAATGGATTTTGATGTTTGAATACACCATTTTGAAGGTTTTTTCGCCAACTTTCTGGTGGTCCAAACCACAAGTTCCTAGCTCTATCGGTTCAGAAGTTAAAGGGAAAATGTAAAAGTAGTGAAGAATTTTTTTATGTTTAAACAGAATTTCACACATCTATGGACTTAAGTTTGTGAAAACTTATGCTTTGATGAATCTTTGAACTTAGTTGGTTTACATTTTAGTGTAAGACAGATTGGTTTGGTACATTTTTGTTCGGTTCGGAAGTGTTAGGTGTTCGGCTTATTTAAGATTTGTTCAGTTCAGTTCAGTTTGGTTCGGTTCGGCTGAAAATTTTATCGTTTGGTACAGCCTTAGTTAATGAGAAAAATCCAATTCAATTATCAAAAATGCAATCCAATCCAATTCAATTGGTGCTGATACCAATTTTCCGGTGCCGATCCTACTGATACCATCTGTCAATTCCACTGTACGCCGAGACCGATAGCAGTAAAAATTTAACCATGTACTTAGTAAGTTTCTGGGCTAGTTTGGCTTATAATTTTCCTGCAAGTGTTTTCCCAGATTAATGTTTACGTTGTCCCCAACCCAAAATTGATTCACATGAAATGTTATCTCCTCGTCCAACCTTCCAACAAAAATATTATACTCTGGTTATAATAACGGTGCGCTAAATTTATATTGATCAACACCTGCTCTTAAATTTTTGTAGCCCTTGGCTAGGTTTTGCATGCTCTCGCTTCCGATCGTTGCGCGAAAGAACTAAATCTGTCCAAGAACATAGAAAGTGAAACAAACCAAACGAGCGATGATATTAGCTTGGGTAAATTATTTGTATTTGTAAGTTTCATTAATTCATGTTTGGTTAACTTTTTCCGAACAAATTAGAATTGGGCTTCAGTTGGAAAGCATTTTTTTCGGGGAACCAATTTTGATGCGAGTCTAAAAATTTTCCGAGTTTGATACCGTTACCCTGGAATCGGCCGATTCCAAGGTATCTGTATCGGAATCTGCACATCACTATAAGAAATCAGTACAGTACCTCCTTAACTAGCCATGTGGATTTGCGAAGTTATTAAACATGCTTATGACATCGGCAACCTGGTTAGTGCGCCCCCCCCCTCCCCCCCCCAAAAAAAAGATAAGGATAGGAGTGCAGGAACTAGGGGCTCTTGCGGCATCCTGGGCCTTTTGCCTCATGAGTGCCATTGGATGAAGTGGTTTAGGCCTGCTTCTGGCGCTATAAACAGTTTAACAAAAGTACATCGTGGGCCGTCAGTTCAGTGGGAAAATAGTAGATGCCCATCTGGCTGTTATAAGAAAGAATGAAGAAATGTCTGAGTGGTAAAAGGTTTAATTACGAATTGCTGGTATGAACGGGGCAGTTTAACTGTCTGCTAGAACGAAAAAGTATTTTTGGATGGAAGTGAGAGCAATTTGAGGAAAAATGTATGCAATCTGCCCCTGGAGAAGTTGTTGGCTACCCAGCCAGCTCGATGGCTTATCCTACTGCACGTGCATGACGCAGCCCTCCTATAAAAGGTTGGCGTTGGACCTGGTTTAGTCTTTCTTTAGCAGTCAAGCTGTCATTGCTCTCCCCTGCTTTCTGGGCCATTTACTTTCGGTGCGTCCTAGCCGAGCTATTGGATTCCTACTGACCTTCGGTCATCTTTCTGGGTTGGTCACATGTCGGGCTTAAGCCTGCTTGCGATATCCTTACCCATTCGTCTTGACCGCTCTACCTGTACATCGTGGACGCTCAAGCAGTTGGTGGGACTAATGACTCTTCCTCTTGTTCACCGAGCTGTTTGTCAGTGCGACCATCGCCTGCCATTGTAATCGCTCCAGTCGTTCGTTCATTTTTTTAGCGGTCGCATTGAGGCTCGCGCCTAACTCCGACCTCTCTACCGCTTCGTCTGACTGCTTCACTGGACATCGTGACTCCAGCGGTCGCTGCGTCTACAGACTCGAATTGCTCGCTGGACAACTATCACCACCAGCCGTTTGTCTTCATTGCATTCGGTCGTCTCTTGCAGTGGTCGTATTGTGACCTACACTGCTTCGTCTGCTCGACCACCTCAATTTGGTAACTACGCAAAATAAGACTTCGTTTGCATGACTGGATATTCTCAGCTCGCCCCCTACCTCCTTCGGACGACCACTTAAGTGCGTCATCCCTTTCTGCATCCTGTCTGGTGGTTCCTGCCACTTCATCACCGGCCGTCCATCATCCTCGCCATTGGCTGGACCCTCTTTATGTTGTGAACCTCCATCTGTGACCCTGCAGTGAACCATTCGTTCGCTAATCTCTCGAGTAGCGCCATCTCGGCGCCTTGGGTGCTTACTGCTTCCCTTCACCAGGGATGAGCCTTCCGGATAATCTGGCCCCGCATTCAACAACGGTCGTCTCCTGCGATTTCGCTGGCAGAACTTTTCGGCCATCATTCATCAACTAGTCCTTTGTCCGCAGCCTTTTGACTCCTCGCCCTGCCGTTGTCTAAGGTTCTCCGATCTGCCAGGCCTTGAATATTTGTCAATGAAGCACCTCCAATTTCATGCAATTGTATGGGCTATGATGAATATTCAATAGACCTGAAACAACAGCCTGGCTAGTGGAAGCTAGATGAGTAGTAAGGATGCTACCAACAAAATACGGGAGGCCGTGCGGAGCATTGGTTACAAATTCGTAGCAGACGAAGCAAGTGGAAAAAGGCCCAAAAGTTGTCGAAGTACGTAAGGAAGATGGCTGTTAGCCATTGAAAATTAGCAAGACGTTGATAGTGTCTTCGTTGTGAAAAAACAAATGGTAACTTTTCTGCATAATTTTCGGAATTGTGACTCAAATTTTGACCATCTTTCACAGTAACATGACGAACAGTGTTTTCACCTTCATTCCTGACCTGTAAGCGTCTACGGTGGTCTCTGGACCAATATTATTCTCCTTATCAAATGGTCTTATCTCGATGCAGTAACGTAGTTCGATAATTCATTCTTCCCTTCCCTACAACAAAGCGGGACATACTAGAGGGCTACAAGAAACAAGATAACACATTGTGCTTCATCCTTGCACCCATGAAAACTACCCTCATTCACCCGTCCTCACTTTTGTGTTGCCGTCGCTCCAGGTTCGCAGAGTTCATTGATACTGGGACAGCCAGCTCATAGCTAGGGCACCTGTTACTATGGTCCCACTGCCATCGGTGATGAGGTCTACTGCAATGCGATAAATTACAAGTAATGATTATTTTTGTCAGCGTATAGAAATTCATCAGTTTTGGTTTCTATTGCCTAACCGAAAATACCTGTACCTACCC